>CAKNYM010049520.1:107327-138306 GCA_932195095.1 Andricus curvator
ATTTATGGTTGAGGCTTTTAGGGATTAGCGATTATGTTTTACAATTTTCCCGGGTCGAAAATTACAAAAGTTCTCGTTTATAAATTTTACTGTACACTATACTCTGACTTCTATGAGCTAAGGACCCTACCGGCAGGGCCTGCCCATTCAAGGAAAATTATAGATTGGTTGGAACCAAACAGTTGGCATAAATCTTGTAATTTTCTAATCAATTATTTTCAAAAAAAAATCGGAAGCTGTCGGTCTCAAAAACTACAGGCATATCAAATTTTCCAACAAAAATTGAACCTGTAATTTCCTACACGAAGCTAGTGAAACCAAAGAACATAATTATTGTAGGTAAACAAACTTATTGATACAAATAAAAAAATTTCATGAATATAATTACTATAAACATTCTGCAAAGTTTCGAGCGGATTAGTGATGACATTCGGAGGCCTTGGGCGCCTTTTGGCTGGCTTCCCCCTGGCTGCCGGCCAGGGGGAAGAATTAGAAAATTTCTTGAGCATTTCATGGCTTTGTGTTAGTTGGGGGGTGATCGCAGCCTTAGCCAAATCGAATTATTTTTACTCGTAAAGTAAAAAATTTTACACAATCGCGTTTTTTCATTCAACATTTCCATTCTTCCCGTTCCCCTTTCTATAACGTTAATTTAATTAATATATACAGCCCTAAATGAATTCATCCTTATTTGCAAAATTCCTCGAGAAATCAGAAATTCTTTGCTAAAAGTATGAGTACTTGTTCACTAATGTTGAGTGGTTTACTTTTCTCCAATTGTAATTGAATTATTATTGCACCATTTATTAGTGAAATTAATTTAATTAATATTTTGTTAAAAGCAGTTGATATAAAATGATTTTAATTTTGATTTGTTCCAAATTCAACAATTTTCAATGAAAAGCTTTAAAAATTTAATAATTTTTTATTTATTTGAGTACTATATATTTATGAGATGTCTATATATAATAGCCAATTATTAAGGTTCACACTTAATGACAGTTTAGTCAGGCCGTTCTGCAAAAACGGGCTTACATTGTCAATAGTAGCTTAGGAAATATTCGCCTTTTTGTGAAAAAGGATGAAAAACATCTGTTTTGAGTTTTCGATGGAAAATCGTACTTCAATTTATGCTCCATCTGGTGACATTATACATACTTGCGGCTTGGAGGTGAGCGAAAGTGGGTAAATTTTATATTTAAAGAAAAAGTATGATACCAGCGCTTATAACCCCATCGGGAACTCAATACCGACAAAATGGATAATTCTTTTTCGTATCGACAATTGAAAATTCATCAATTCCTCCTTGATTGTTATTCCAATTAGGTTCACCGGGCCGCCGACGTTCGGGCGAACATTCTGGTGTTTCTTCACTTCATAACGAATCTTCTACGTCTACATTTAGCAACCTACCTGAAGGGTCAAGCCGGCAACAGGTACACAAATTTGCTTCCATAATCATCAGTAGACGTCTTTATGTACAAACTATCCAATTTTAAAAAGCATGTCCTATATAGTCAGCCAAATCGATGATAGCACCTTACGGTTTTAGGGTTACGGTATACAGTAAAAAAAACATTTCCTGTTAGAGCTGTTTTGTCTCTCTGAAAAACGATTTTTTTACTATATCATGTAAGTTTCAACACCTTTATAAGCTTGCATGAACTTATTTTGACATAAAGATGAACTCAAAGTAGATGTTTATAAATTTATGCATGAAATATTTACCATCTGAGAAAGTGTAACCTTGAAGTTTGCGTAGAATTCGTATTTCAGATCTGATTTTACATCATTTATATTCTTTGCATTTTCTGGATCAAATATTTTGCAATATAAATTAGTTGAAGTTCATTTCGGCTTAAAACTGCTGAAAGTTATATGATATAGTGAAATAATTGCTTTCCTTTCAGAAAAAACAGTTTTGACAGAAAATGTCTTTTTTTACTGTATATGATGATAGTTGCATCTGAAACAAATGTTCTCGAGAAATATTCACTTTTATTGTTCCTTAATTTTTTTAAACTCCACAAAACAAACGTAAACCCACTTTTATCCACAAATTAAAATGCATTTTAAAAATTCAACCCCCTTGCGCTAGTTCACGACACTGGCGCACCATAGATTTCAGAGCCCACATGCTGATGATATTTTGCTGCCTTTGGCACTTGAAAAATGGCCACTGCTTGCAGAAACATTAAAAAAGGATTGGCCTGCTAACTTAGAAGTAAGTGTAAAAATAAAATATTTAAGATATATCTATATGCGAATTCTGAACAAAAATGTATTTTAGTATTACTACTTCGTTCAAACTGCCATTAAGTGGAGGTCGAAAGAACCGAATTTGCCGCACACAATTTATTGCCCAGGAGGAGATCATAATTCTGGCATTTTCGTGGCCATATCATCGGTAAGTATCTTTGGGTATATTAAAAGAAGCCTTATCTTCTTCTTCTTTTTTTGTCGTATTCAATTCTAAGATTAATTTTTAGTTTGCAGTTTATCATGTGATAATTTTTGCCCACCAAGGCTTCGAAGAACTTTTGCACAAGGCTGTAATAGAAACTAAAATCATTAAATGGACAGAAGGTGTTAGGTTCCAGGCCATTAGTTCTCGTATTATTTCCACTCTTCACTCTATTATTGAGACTTTACAACGAACAAGGGGGTTCGAAATAGAGTGGAGCTTATCCGGAAACTCTTTCTTCAAGCCTAAAGAAGAATGTGCTGCAGTCGAAGTTCGGTAAGATCATTTCCTGTTTATGTAATTTTCAGCGTGATCGAACGTAAATTAGGCTGGACACGCAAAAACATGGTGCAGATGTCGCCACTTCTTTTGACGACACGGGAAGCACGTTTTTTTAATAATTATATATTGTTTACGGTGATCAGGAGAATACTAGAGGTTTCACGCGAAGGTTTCAAAAGGGCGCGTAAATAGGTAGGCGTGACACTACCTGATTCGGGTAGTGTTTCTAGGTGGATAGTTCTTGTAGTAAATAACTACAAGTGTGGGCTCACCAGACCCACGATGTGCCAACAACACTCAGTTTTCTTGAATGGTGACCCACACAAGTACTAACCGCGCAAGAAATGAAATGCGTATATGCAGTCATATTATTTATTCTGAAAATTAGTTATAAAATGAAGGCGGAATTTTATTATCTAATCTAATGATATATATATATATATATATATATATATATCTAATCTAATCTAATCTCTAATCCCTTCATTTTATAACTAATTTTCAGAATAAATAATATGACTGCATATACGCATTTCATTTCTTTATAAGTATTGTGTGAAAATGTCAACCGCGGCGGCACATTCAAATAGCGCGCGGCTCGCTTCGTTGGCAAGTTTGAGCGCGCCTAGAGCACGCATCTGTTGGTTGTCGCGCTTCGCGCTCGATAATTTATTTACCTCGCGCTTGACATTTGTAATTCACCCACATTTGTGCGCAGACTTTTGAAAACTAAAGGTCAAAGCATCGAAAACTGTAATTTGATGATTGTGAATTCTCGTTTGTTAAGGCTCCTTTGGCTTTCACGAACGCATTTTCATCACGTATGTTGTGCTTCGTACTCGATTTTGTCCGAAATGCGAACTTTTCTTTTTTTTCTTGAATTTAATTTGTTTTCAATGATATTTTTTACGAATCAAACTAAAAATACGCATCCTAGCGTAAAGTTGTTCAAAGAAAATTTGTAGATACAATTTGGGCGAAAAATTCTTTTAAATAACATGTTATTGTAACTAGTGTCGTTTTATCGAAACGTTATTATTATTATTACACCATTAGGCCATTTCCCTATCGGGGTAGGCGTGACTTGTTCGGTTGGAAAATAGTGGTGTGTATATGGGTATATAGGTATAAAGTAGGTAGGTATATAGGTATGAGATAGATAGTTAAATAGGTGTTAGGTATAGATATTTTAGATTGATCTGGAATTCTCGTGTTATTTATTTAAATGACACGTTTATTTCGCAACACTGCTCCGACCCAGGTTGCTGATCAATCTCTCGAGCGATCACCCCAAGTGAAGAGCCTCACAAAATTGTTATGTATGGTTCCCCACTTGGGCCCATTAGAATCCAAGTTCTCTGTTTCAGGCTTCATTCATTCTATTGTCACTCTATTTACAAACTATTTGTCGCCACACTTTTCTGTCCTGGCATACTACTCTAGCTTCCTTCACGTCCATGCATTTTTTCATACAAGCTCTTGTGTTTCTATGGCTTCTTATGTCTCATCGGATTAATGTCTCATTTACCGATTCTAACCATTCTTTCGGCGGTCTACCTCTGGGCATTCTGCCACTTACTTTACCTTTATATACTTCATCTTTCATTCTTTCAACATGTCCGAACCATCTTAACTGATTTCTTTCCCATATGTCAACTAGTGTCTCTCCTGTACCACATTCTTTGAGGATTGTCTCGTTTCGGACTTTGTCCATCAGTGTTTTCCCGCATATTATGCGCAGAGGTTTCATGCCGATCGCGTTAAATTTACTCCTGTCCTCTTCTTGACAGGTCCATGTGTCGCTACCGTATAGTACAGTCAGTACGAATATAGAATTATGTATGGTCTGCCGATAACTTGCTTACCCTTATTTATGCGCCTATCTAACTCCACATCTATTTATCCGTCGCTAGGGCATAGCCTACCTAGATATACGTACTTGTCAACTTGTTCTAATCTCTCATCATTTAGGACAATGTTGCATATTGTTTTTTCACTTTTTCCCTCAAACACCATGATTTTTGTTTTATTTACATTAATTTTGAGATCCATGTTCTTCTTGCTTGTATTAAGTTGATTTTTTTATTTCTAATGTATTCTCATACAAAATTTTATAAAAAGTTTGTAGATATTTTTTGGTTCAGAAACTTCTGCCCTAATTTTTTTTCGTCTCTTGTGACGTGGGGGGGGAGGTCAAAATTTACACAAATCTAATACCTTCTCTGATGAGAATGTAAAAATAAATGGCGCTATATGTGGCATGTAATGATTTGACTGGAATGGCAATAGATTTATCACCGCTTAGCTTTCCCTGATATTATAAATGAAAATAGTATACATAAATCGTTAAAAAAATCATCTGAGATACACTGCCGTACAAACTAAAAATTTATGTAGGTGCTCTCCGAGTTGAACGGAGATATTCAAGAAAAACCATTTGCGCTAAGAACTTTAGTATAGGAACACATTTTCATTATTGCAAGTACCCCTTTTTGGTAAAACGCATTTTCTCTTTCTGATTTTGCAATAAAAAATTGATTATTTAAACAATTTCTATTAAAAAATGTACTTGCGAAGTTTTTCGGAACCAAATCCCAGCTAAAAAATACGCAAAGTCGCTTGCGGAGTGTTTCGCTGTAAAGTGATCGAGCGTCGGCCCTCGATACAACAAGAGAAATCCGCAAACGCCAAGCGAGGCATGGTGGGGGCTAGAACTTCTTCAGAGCCGCCTTCATTTTATAACTAATTTTCAGAATAAATAATATGACTGCATATACGCATTTTATGTTGTAAAAAATATGTTGCTGTTGATTAAAAGCAAGCTTAATATTCGCTGGTAAAACGAAGGAAAAATATTATAGTTATAAGTACAATGAATATTATAATATCGTCATAGACGTGGATTCTTCGAAACACTTGTACGATTTTATATTCGAAGTAATATGTGATTTAAAATTAAAATATTTGAATACAATAATAATTATAATATTATTTTACTATTAATTGAACAATACTTACTAATAATGAGATATGCGTAAGAAAATAAATTAAACCCCAAAATAAACGCCCCAAAATCTTGAAAATTCTTCTAGATTTTGGAAATACTATTATACAGGGTGTTTTTTTTAACTTAAACCATCGAAATATCTCAAAAAATACGCATCCTATGAAAAAAATATCCGTAATAAAAACTTTTTATTTTCGAGGGGGAAAAGCTATTTTGAAAAAAATTTACCCCACCCCAACCCCCAGGAGGCGGGTGGGAAATCGCAAAATCGAAGAAAAAAAAATCACGAATCGAAAAAAATTTTTCGAATAAAACTTACGTATTTCATAGAGGAGAATCTGAATCTGTGATAAAAAATTGGGGTTCCCATTTGAAATTACAAAGTTACCCCCACTCCTGCCTTTTTAGATATTTCGATGTCTCAAGTTGAAAAAAAGACCCAGTATATTTGAAAATCTTCAGAATACTGTGAAATTCCGGAATTCTTGTGAACGAATACCCTGATAAGCATTAAAATATTATAGAATTCTGTGAAATTCTATGAAATCTGAAATTTTCTGAAATTGTTAAATCCTTGAAAATAAACCCAGAAGAAGGCGAATGGATTAAGTAACCAGGTGTTTTGTCGTAATTTAAGTTATGATATAAAAAATTTGCGACCCCCCCCCCCCCACGGAACAAGAAAAATAGATCAATTTTCAATTATATCAAAATTGCAAAACCAACTAAAGTTTAAAATCTGCAATTTAATTATTTCACCACAAAATTTAATCTTAATTGATAAAATTGACTCGTCTTTGACGAAGCTCTTGAATTTCCCCAGTTTTCAAGTGTCACTTTTAGTTTCGCAGTTAAAACTTTTTATGAAAATGAATGAAATTGTCTGTATGCAGAAATATAATTTAAAAAATAATCGTCCATAAGAATTTGTATTTGTTTCTAGACACATTAAGTAAAATACGACTGTATATTCTTCAAGGGCACGAAAGAAACTGATTCTAAACGGTAATACTTGACAAGCGTCAGATTAGACTTTCGTATGTTATAAGAGCCGACCGTTAAGGATATTTGAAAATTCTTTGAAATCCTTTCAACTTATTGAAATAAATTAAAAATTCGTTAGAATAATTTTAAACACCCCAAAATCTTGCAAATCTAAATTTTTTAAAATTGTAAACTCCTTGAAAGTAAACGAAAGGATTAAGTAACAAGGTGTTTTATCGTAATACCTCTTTTTAATATTTATGCCAGGAGCTTTTTTTTTAAAAAGTAAATAAACAAACATAAGCTTTTGACTAAATTTTGAATCTGACACAGATCGCACTTTAGCGTGGAAATAAACCTCCTAATAATCTTAAACGAGTTCAGGCATAGTAATTATTTACTATTAGGAATTTTTATCTTAAACATCAAATAAACGGTTATAAGCTTTTGAATTATTGAAGAGTTCAGAAACAAATAACATAGCAGTACATAGCCTGAGGTCCCAAGAGTGAGAATAAATCTCAAATACGTTACAAGATTTTTTTTTCAATTTCGTCAGGTCGCGGCCTCGTGACCATTGGAGATGAATTTGTGCAGCGCCTCCGAACTATTCCGAACGATCGTCGGCTTACCGTATTTAGCTGATTTCGCTTGCGGATTTCTTCGCTTGGATATCTTTGCTCGACTCGACACATTTACAACTTGAGACTTTACGTACAGCACATGCGAAATTTTGATTTTGTAACAAGAAGTGTGCTCGACCACATTTACCAGACAAAAGATTCGCAAGGTGCTTTGCGTATATTCTTCCCTTGTATTTCGTGACGTATTCGACTTCTCCTACAAATTTCAGGCACCGCAAAGTACTTTCCATATATTTTTCCATTGCATTTAGTCAAGTTTCTCAATATTCGAAATTTTAAACAATCATTTTTTGTTATAAATAATTACAAATTGTAATTTTAACCATGATAGTCAGACGCAGCTTACTCGCACGATTCCACTGATATAAAAAACTCATTTTTCGAAAAAATGTCGCTTAACTATGTTTTTCCGTTGTAGGGCAGTACATATTTTCACACATTTCACACAAATAAGTATTTAAAAATTGTTAAGTACTCGTCGAAAAGTGGACTAGCACTGCTTAGCTTTCCTTGTTTCAAGTTTTGTGAAAAAAGCACTGTTTAGAAAAATGTTCATAAAAATGCAGAGTTTCATAAAATTAACTAAATTGCAGACTTGCCACCCCCTTTCCCCCTTTCGAAAGTAATTCTTTTCTTTGCGTAATGGTAACTATTTCGAAAAATTTGATATTTCGTTTGATTCAACGTTCCTCATTTGAAAAATGTCTAGTACAATGTGCTGAACAGTTGGCTGAATGTTTTTGTAAGGGAGAACTGTTGCACATAAATTGATGAAATTATGAAGGCTTATTTTACCACTATTATCTCAAAACTGACAAAAGGTTTTATAAAAATATTGATTTTTTTTCTCTAGCACCTAATGATGTTTTAAAAATAAGTTTCTCGTAGTAAAACTTTTTATCAACATACTTAATAGTTGACGCTTATGGTCATTTATATAATTTCAAAAATATTTTTTATACAGAAAAACTTTTCAGTAACATAATTTGAAGTTCAGGCAATAATAGTAAAGACTCCTTGATTCGAGACGTTTTTAATTAAATAATTAGTTACAATTATTGATAAATTACTCAATTATTCATAATGAGGTCGCAAAATGGTCATCGAGTGAGTGAGATCGAATTCACAGCTAGTTTCCCCTGTTTTCAAGAAACTTCTTCTATTTCACGTTATTTTGCTTAGTGCTAACTGAATACAATAGGAGCTAGTAAGAAAATCCAATCATTTTTGGTTAAAAATTCATTTTTGTATGGAAGCAACCCTACTATTATATTTTCATTTCTGAATTATTCTTTTTGGGTAAAAAATTAATTATATTGTTCAAAACTGGAAAATTCGGTGAACAGGCCATCTATTTTAGTTGAAAAATCAACGGCTTTTGATTTGAAATAAAAATCTTTCTTGGTTGATATATCAACTACGAGTATCATATTTGTAGTTAAGAATACATCTTTCTTGTTTTAAAATTATACTACTTGATTGAAATTCGAACTACATTATTAACATTCAATTATCTTGGTAAAAGATTCATCATTTTACTTGAAGATTCATCTACTCTGATAGAAAATTTAATTATTTTGTTCAAAAGTTGTTTTTTTGATAACAAATAACCTTTCATCCAAAAATTGTATCATTTTATTTTTCGTGGAAAGCTGATTTTTTTATTTGAAAATTTAACATTCGGATTGAAAATTCTTGCATTTAGTTAAAAATTCGTCTTTTTTGGAATAAAATTAATCTTGTTAGTAGAAATTTCACCTTCTTTGGTTAATAATGTAACTAATTGGTTGAAAATTAATCTGTTTTGGTCACGGATGTAACTATTTTGCTAAAAATTTATCTTCTTTGCTTGAATTCAACTGTTTTTGATTCAAAATAAAAATCTTTTTTGGATGTAATATCGACGAAAATATTTTTCGTTTTAAGTTTATCGTATGTCTTTTTTAGTTGAAAATTGAAGTACTTGGTTAAAAGTTAAACAGCTTTGGTAAAAAAGTATTTTTCGTTTGAAGATTCATCTATTTGGTTGAAAATTTTGTAGTTTTATGTTTAAAATTAATTTTTTCACTGAAAATTTAACTTTTCTATTTTCGATGAAAGATTGACCATTTCTAGTTGAAAATGCAACTATTTGGTTCAAAATTAAACCATAAATAAAAGTACGACATATTTCTTCAATAATCCCTGATTCTATTTTTTCCTGCCTAAACACACTTATTCTGTGTTTTGTTATTTAGAAGAATAATAATTTTTCTTTCTGAGTTTAAAAACAGAATATTTGAAGGCTTCAAATGTTATCTGACCATTTATCTGGATTTTTTCTGTTGTCTTACATAGCATTTCAACTTTTGTCGAGATTAGTGTGATCTGGTTACCTGAATA
Organism: Andricus curvator; assembly: GCA_932195095.1. NCBI lineage: Eukaryota > Metazoa > Arthropoda > Insecta > Hymenoptera > Cynipidae > Andricus > Andricus curvator. Next base: position 117,091 of record CAKNYM010049520.1, read on the forward strand.
TTTATGTGATATAATTATCGCAATAATATGTGAACGAAATTGACATCCGACGAAAAGTATAAGGATTTTGTCAGACAGACACAAATTGGAAAATTGCTGAATTGTAATAGTGTTACTTTTAAATTTTTTCAGGGTGCCTGAGGGATGTTATTTGAAGGAAATTAACCAATCGGACGTACCTCTGATTCATTCTTTGTGGGCTGGTCGAAACGAGGCATATCCAGAAATGACAACGAATCTTCTCCTGACAAGATTGAGATTGAGTGGAGGACTTGGACTCTATTCAAAGGAAAACAACGAACTCCTTTCCTGGGCTATGCAAGGAGAATTTGGTGAAGTCGCTGTGGCCGGGACAATCGAAAAAGCCAGAAAAAAAGGTTACGCATATGCACTGAGAAATGCAGCAAGTAAAGAAGCAGCAGACAATGAAGTGGACTCGTTCGGATTCGTAGATAGAGGAAATTTGGCTTCAGAAGCATGGTTGAAATCCTTGAATTGGAAAGTACACCAACCAGACGCCCTTATACAATTGAAAAATTGAGGAATAGGTTGTAAACTGGTAAGTTTAAATGAAGAAAAATGAGAGAAGTATAATGCAATTTGTTACAATTTATTTGTCATTATATTTGAGCATTATTGGCTTGTTTAGTCTTTACTATGAACGTCGTAACATATAACGTTAATAATATTAATAGTGCCAGAAGACGTTGCTCGGATATATTTTAATTAAATAACAAAATCATTCTTCCTTTACACTATAAGGTAAATGCACTAGTGATCGTCACCTTAAGCCAAATTGCAAATTAAGAACGCTTATAATTGTATTTAAAACACAATTCTCATTTCCAAAAAGGGCTTAGCCGATTAAAGCAGATATAGAAAAACTCAATTTTGATCACTTCTCATGATATTTGATTGGAGTCAATTTTTATTCACGATAAAAATTCAAATTATGCAAATGCGTTAGTTATCGTCAGGCACGTAACCAAGTATTAAAACAAGAAAAGTAGACTAGTTTGATAGAAGGGTATTTAAACTAACCTAAAATGACATCTTTTATCATACGCGGCAAGAGCGAGTCTTGTTATACGAAAAATACTAGGCCATCTGACGATAACTAATGCAGTGACGATTACCAGTGCATTTACCTTATGTCCATCTTTTGTAGCTGCTCCAAACACGCCATCTTTTTGGAATAATATAGTCAGTGCATCCAGTGTAGTAAAGCAACTCGTTACTACTTGATTCAGTGATTTTCTCGCTATATTCGAATCTCATTTGTCCCAATTTTTACAAGATTTTAAAATATTCGAAAAGTAATGTTTTCACGAAAATTTGTTTACCGTAATACGAGTATAAATTGAATAAAAGATTAGGTCAGTTACGCCAGCCCCCCCCCCCCCGCCACTCTTAATTTTCGGGTTTTTCATAGCCCACTGAATTGCGCCGCAAATGCGCTTATATGCGCAATCAAGAAAAAATTTTGCGCCACATTGATAACAGAGTTACCAGCGATCAAAATCGGCGGAAAGGGCTGGCGCGATTTTTCTAAAATAATAACATTTTTTCAAATTCATCATAGCTATCCGTCATAACTTCAAATGCGCTCAAATGCGCCGCCAATAAAAGATTTTGTGCTGACTAATTAACAAAGATAGCATTTGGTGGCGGGGCAGTGTGACGCAGGTGTTTAAACCTTCGACAGTGCACAGTAAAAACTAGGCATTCATTTTTATCTGGGATCCTTTTTTGGGCGTTCTAATATGATCTCACAAATAGTCTATTTTAGTACCAGTTTCTGTCTTGTTTAGTTTGCGAACTTCAGATTGATGAATGATCCGAGATAGCGAACTGAATTGATTCAGAGGGTGCCTTGTTTCAATTGTTCCAAACTTCAATCTTACAAAAAACAAAAAATAGATGAAAAGACCAGGGATCGGAACGTTTTAGGTTAGACCAGTCCGCGTAATTCGACGAATACAAGTAATTCGAAGAATTCGACAAAACCAAGAATTCAAGTAATTCGACAAAAATCGAAGAATTCAAGTAGTAGTAGTAGTAGTAGTAGTAGTAGTAGTATACCATTAAGCCATTTCCCTTTCAGGGTAGGCGTGACACTACCCGATTTGGGTAGTGTTTCTAGGTGGATAGTTTCTTGTAGAAAATAACTACAAGTGTGGGCTCACCACACCCACGATGTGCCAACAGCACTCAGTTTTCTCGAATGGTCACCCAGCCAAGTACTAACCGCGCCCAACGCTGCTTAACTTCAGTGATCTGACGAGAACTGTATTTAACGAGCACAAGTAATTCGAATAAATCGAAGAATTCAAGTCATTCGATTAAATCGCAGAATTCAAGTAATTCGAGTAAATCGAGGAATTCAAGTCATTCGACCAAATTGAAGGATTCGAGTTTATTATTATTATACCATTAAGCCATTTCCCTTTCGGGGTAGGCGTGACTTGCTCGGTTGGAAAAATGGTTGGATTGATGTAGATTATATAGGTATAAGTTAGATAGGTATATAGGTGTAAAGTATGTAGGTATATAGGTGTTAGGTATATATGTTTTAGATTGATCTGGAATTCTCGTGTCATTTATTCAAATGACACGTTTATTCCGCAACACTGCTCCGACCCAGGTTGCTGATCAATCTCTCTAGCGATCACCCCAAGTGAAGAGCCTCACAAAATTGTTATGTATGGTTCCCCACTTGGGCCCATTAGATTCCAAGGTCTTTGTTTCAGGCTTCATTCATTCTATTGTCACTCTGTTTACAAACTATTTGTCGCCACACTTTTCTGTTCTGGCATAATTAGAGTAAATCGAAGAATTCAAGTAATTCGACCAAATCGAAGAATTCAAGTAATTCGAATAAATCGAAGAATTGAAGTAATTCGATTGAATCGATGAATTCAAGTAAATCGAAGAATTCAAGCAATTCGAAGAATTCGAGTGATTCGACGAATTCAAGTAACTCCAAGAATTCGGCTAAATCGAAGAATTCAAGTAATTCGAAGAACTCAAATAATTCCAAGAATTCAAGTAAATAGTGGAATTCGAGTAAATCGGAGAATTCAAGTAATTATATAAGTAATTCGAAAAATTCTAGTAATTCGAAGAATTCAAATAATTCGAATAATTCCAATAAATTAAGTAATTTGAAGAATTCGAGTAATTCTCTGAACACAAGGAATTCTCTAAATTCAAGTAATTCGAAGAATTCAAAAAAGTCCAAGAATTCAAAATATTCAAGTAAATCGTGGGATTCAAGTAATTCGAGTAAATCGAACAATTCAAGTGAACTGTTTTAATACCGAATTAAGTTCTAAATCGAATCCTAGTTTTTACAGTGTGATATGAAATTTAAAATTACGGATATTGAGTCATTCGTCTTCACATTCGCTCATATGCGGCAACAAAAATTGTTGCAAACTTTAAAAACTGTCCACGATACGATGGTTTTAGCACTTTACAAAGTGACGACCAAGTGATGACCAAACAAATTAAGAGGTTTTTAATCTGCAGTGATGAAGGGACTGTCCTTGTGGAGTTTTAAATGAGGTGGGTTCCGCTAGCACCCCCACAACGGAATTTGAAAATTTTCTTAATGCCTTAATTTGGGCCTTTTTTTGGGCATCGATGCAGATTTTTGGGCTCTTCTAGTTTTCTCAAAAAACCGACTTTTGGGTGGAGTTGCTGGCCTCCAGCACCGCCACTACATGCAATTTGAAAAATTAAACAAATCAAGAACGCCAGAGTTTTGGGCTCTTTTTGGGCTCTCCAGAAGTGCGAAAATTGATTTTCGAAAAACAACTTGTGTAACCCAATTTTTGGGCTCCTCAAAACACTCAAAAATCATTTTAAAAAATCAACCCTGACCCTTGCAAAAAAATTCAAACAAAAAGGTATGGAATAAGTATGAGCAAACATATACATACCGTAGGCCTTAGCTAGTTTTGAGCTCACTAAAAATAACAAATTAAATTGTCCGAAAATAACCCGTTACACCAACACCTGCCCCTAATGGCAAATATAGATATTGAACAAAACCAAAAAAATATATATATATAAATCAAAAGTAAATGATTTTGCGGGGTACACGAAACATTTTCGAATAATTTCCAAATGAAAAAAAAATCATAATAGTCAACTTCGTAAAACTCTAAATTACACCCACAAACCGACAGTAATAACTGAGAAACAAAAAGTCTTTTTCGTATACTCATCCCCACAGTAACATTCAACAACCCTTAAGAGCTACCCCTATCATATTTAACGAACCCCGTCACAGCTTCTAAGAATTGTGGAATGTTACTGTGGACATGGCTGTATTAACTAGAGTCTTGGAAAGTTGCCTGTGCTAATTATTTTTTATTTGAAATTTTTTAGGCGGTTGCAGTTGAAAGCAACTGAGGCTTGGTTTGTTAAATGTGCTGGGGTTATTTCCTATGGGTCACGTAATTTTATTGTTGAGATAGCTATATTAACTAGAATTTTGAAAAAATGTTCGTGATGACTATTTTTAATTTGAAAATTTTTCGGCGGTTTTAGGTCAAGGCAGCTGAGACTTGGTTTATTCAATGGCGCATATCAGCGCATTTGCGGCGCAATTTAGTGGGCTATAAAAAACCCGAGAATTAAGAGTGGGGGCGGGGGGACTGGTGTAACTGACCTTAAAACATTATTTTCTAAGGTAAATTGTGTAATTTTAATTCCTTTTTCTTAAACTGATTGTGTTTTCTTATTTTTTGTTGTAGACCAAACAGTGCTCGAGATAATGGCAAAAAAACTGGAAAACCGCCTACAAAATAAGGCTTTTAGACGAATTTTTGAATCAAGCTTCTTTAAATGAAAGATGGATAATTTTAATCGTAATAATTATTACTACATTTTTTGTAACTGATTCTCGCTTTTGCTAGTACTAAGATATGGGTAAAAATATTCGCCTTTGTTTCGGCCTTTGCAATATTAATGTTACATAACGTCGCCCTAGCGTTATACTACGCCATGTCCAATTTTTAAAATTTTCCAACTATTATTACTTTATGCTCGGTAAGAGTTAAACTTTGTTTTTCAGTAAATTTTTCCCTGAAAATATGAATGCGTATAGGTTGAAAACAATTATTACTATGTTGAAATTGTAACTAAATGTTACCCACAATTTTATTTCATAAATTTAATAGTATATTGTGCTACAAGTTGAAAAAGCGAGAGATTTAAAACGAGTGTGAAGTTAGCTACCCGAGCGGAGCGAGGGTGGCTATCACACGAGTTTTAAATCGTCGCTTTTTCAATGTGTGGGACACGATACTTTTTCTATAATTTGTGCAAAAGTGCTAGTTTTTGTTTACCTGTTTTTTGTGTAAAAAGAAGGCGATTTTTTGTCGATTGACGCAACAATGACAATGGCAATTATCAAAACCATGGCAATAATATGGCAGTAATAATAAGCTGGTTCTCACAATTGAATAGTTGGCCCATAAAGTTGAGGGCTTCAAAACTTTCGATTTTTCGTGAAAAAAACCAAGCACAGTATTTTCGGAGAAACTGACGGTGTTTTTTTTGCTTTTGCCAAGTGACAAAAGTACATACAAAATACACAACTCGAGACTTTTTAGGAAATTGATTTTAGGTTAGGGACGACAGTCGGAAAATAGAATGAAGTTGGCTGCGCACGATGCACGAGTACACCCGAGGCAGCACGAACCCACCCGAAATAACATTTACTTTTGTCACTGTGCCACACTTTTATCACTGTCCATATACTTTTTCCACTGCATCTGTCTACTTTTGTCACTGTTGCCCGGAAAGGTCGGCACTGCGCATGCGCCACGTCATCGACCAAAAATCGATCACTTTTTACACCAAAAACAGGTGGAAAAACTGGCACTTTTTCGCGAATTATAGAAAAAAAAATATATTGTATCAAACAATGTGCTTTTCATTTTTTAAGAATTTGTTATGCAATAAGCTTATTTTAAATAAAAATTTGGGTTATCTAGTACTGCACTGCCACCCTTTAAGTATACTAATATTTAAAGGAGACAAATTTCTTGATTTGAATATAAAAGTTAATTGTAGGCTAGGTATCAAAAGAAATTAAATGTTAATTTTAAATCGAGTATCTTGTTTGAGAGTTACAATAACCTTCACAATAATTACAATTTTGAGAATTAAGTCAATGTATCAATTAATTAACCTAGAAACCCTTTGAGTGCTATATCACTTAAAATATTACTTATACTTGCATCAACAGAAGATTTGTACGTAAAAGTGCAGTATAGTCTTATTCAAGCGCTCTTCTCACTTATGTACACATTAATTTGAAAAGTTATTTTTATAATAAAGAAGCACAACATTTGTCAAATGTTTTTCGTAACTTACGTTTCCCAGTCTCGTGTTCTTGTAGAAGTTGTTTTTCCTTAGATGTAAGTTCTTTTAGAATTGATTCATCAGAAACCTTTTTACGACGTCCAGGTCGACTCATTGTTATACAGGATTATTCATTATAAATACAGAGGTTTTTATTTTTATTGAGAGTATAACCTCAAAAGTTGCAAGCAATGCAAACGACAAATACGTGTCATCACCAATATATGTCCATATTTTCCTAAGTATATTTAGATTAAAATGGATGCAAGTCAGTAGTGCCACCTGCCAATATATTATTCAAGACTCAATTTTTGCAGCACTATCGAACTTGCAACATGGCCAACTTACTTCTCAAAGGGCTGAGTACAAAAGTTTTCTAAAGCCGGACTATGTTCGTAAATGTTATAAGAACTAATTAATTTCAAAAATTGTTTACAAATAAGATTTTGTTTTTGTACAACTATTAATTGTAGATATCAATGATGACGAGATGTAATTTGAGAAAGAACATTAATATACAATATTTACCAATTCTTGAAATCATTATTATTAATTGCATAAATATAATTATTGAATTGAAACTTCTTTTGGGACGTTAGTTAATTGTCCTTGAGGTGGGAGTGAATTGACAAAAATACAAAAAAAAATATATAATACAATATGGTACAACATGATACAGTATGATACAATACCATACAATGTGATACAATATCATATAATACGATGTAATATTAGAACGTGCTTGGACGCTATTTGAACCTGTAGCTCCTGCTTTAAACTTTTAAGTCCTAGAGAATGAAAGATTAGAGCCTACTTTGACTCCATTTCAATCTATAGGTTTTATGAACTTTAGAAAAATAAAGTAACAATTATTTTTTACTTAGGTTGAATTAACTCATTGGTCATCTTAATGACTGCAGTCACACTCAGTTAACAACAATATTTAGTTTCAGATTCAACCAAATTGTCATAAATTATTTATACATAAATAAATACTTCTTTGCAATGCTCAATCACAAACACTTCGTTATAAAACCAGCGGTGTTATTGTTAATATCAACTTATTTCCTGATGAGTATTAGGTTGAATCTTAAACTAAATATTTGTATTTGTTAGTTTAATTGCATTAGATATGATGCCGAACGAGTTTTTTAAAGTCTTTGCTTAATAAAGAGATAAAAAAAATATTGTTTTTAAAATCGCCACTTTTGACATTGTATTCATTTAAATCATAAATTACAAACAATCAAATTTAAATATCGAGCCTCAATTTCTCGTGAAGCGTATAATGGTGAATACTTCTAAAAACAGAAAACACTTATATTGTACTCTTCAAAAATGGTTTCAAATATTTGAAAGCACAAAAAGTTTAAAAAAAGTCATTATTCAAATAATTGTTTCGTATTCAAAAAGATTTTGGACCTTAAAGTATTGGGTAAGTGCAATTTTATCGAAGAAATTCTAACGCGCTCCGTTAGGTGAATCGGTTAGGGCGTTGAGCGTTAGGTAAATAAACTGAGTACGTGCGAACTCGGGTTCGATCCTTAATACTTGCGGATTTTTCAGTGTACTATGCGTTAGCGACATAATTGAAAAATATTATGAATAATATAACTATGAAGTAATTGCGAATATCCTTGATATTTATATCACAGATATTATTTGATTTTTTTTTGATAAATAACAAATGTTATTTTTATTCATCCATATTGGTGTGAGATTATAGAGAACCTGCTTTGATGCCACAAGCCCTACATGTAGTAGTTCGAGGCTCAAAAGGGGGTCTAATGTGCCTTAGATACAGACCCTACACTGAAAAAAAGTGTTTTCGAATAAAAAAAAATTTCTTTGATTCAAAGAAATGGTCGTACTGAATACGTCCAATCAGTATTTGAGCGAATGGACGATGTCTTTAACTGAATGAAATTAGATATTTGGATTTAAAAATCAGTCAGTTGATATGATCGAATATAATTTCAATTCTAAGAAATATTTTCCTAATTGAAAGTATTGTCGATTGGATAAAATAAACGTTTTTTTAATTGGCAGATTTGATTTCTCGTTTCAAAGAAGCGTACTGTAAACTTTAATAAATATTTCCTGGCACCAAAGAAATGACGGTTGACCAGAATAGAAATGGTTTTGGTTCATATTAACGATCTACCATTTAAAAGAAATATTTAGCAGATTCTGTAAAACAGTATTCGAGTGTAAGACAGTATTATTGATTGGAAGAAATTGGAATTCCTTGGAAAGAACAATGCGATTTATACAAATAAATGTTTGATAAAATCAAAAAAATATTTCTTTCACACAAACAAAATATGTAGTTGACTGTCTTTGATTTTGTATCAACTTTGTGTATCAGATGGAAGGACGGACGGAGGACACAACTCATTCAAATGGTCCTTATATACTAACCAAAAAAATTCTTACCGCTTGTGAGAAACGAACAGTGCCGGACCAAACATTTTTGGTGGCCCGAGTTATATTTAATTTTCTTACTTGAGCCGGGATATATTTGTGACATTTATCACTGAAATGTTGTATAATAATTAGGGGAGAGTAGGCTATGATGACGGGCTTTAAATTAAATGTCCTATCAATTATAATGTGATTTTGATGTGGTGCATTTTTTAAGGTCAAGCTCATATCATCAGCAAACACGTGTTATTACTCTAGTGCTGGTTTATTTAAACAATATGAAGATATTATATTAAATCTAAAATCTAGGTATACCAAATCGCCATTAAGAGACTATTTTATTAAATTTCATATACCGCATATTGATCATTTATCAGGAAAGTCAGATATTTGCACTTTACACAAATTAAAAACAATTTTGGCAGCAATTTTCAATGATAAATAATCAAACATAATATTTTCTTCTAGATAAATATAAATTACACTGGTTTTTAAGAGAAAAGTTCAAATTAACAAATAATTGAGAAACCTAACCTCCAAGCACCTGTACTTACGTTAAAATTCTAACATTCACAGCGAATTTTAGAATAAATTCCACCCGTACGTTGCACTTTAATTGTAAGTAGGAATTAAGTCGAAGGCTTCAAGGTTATTCCTTTATTTTTTAATATTTGACAGGATCTGAAGGAATCAAAGAACTTGTTGTTTTCACGTACTCTGTTTTACCGACTTTAATATACATGTATATTAATTTTACAACATGATGGTATATTAAAATTAATGTACGGTATGTGCAAATGACTTTATTCACATGTATATTAAATTTCGACCAGATTTTTTTAACAGTGTTTCAAACATTCGAAAATTTCTTATACTTGAACACTAAATTCATAAACGATTTCACAATTTGAAATTATTTGTTCAAAGTTCAGATCTTGGCAGAATAAAAGACAAAAAATCACAGTTTTGTAAAAAAAAATCGATTATATTGGAGGGTATATAAACCCAAGAAAATTTTATTATTTACACTTCTTCCCTAATATTTCTGAGAGAGTAGTCAACCATATTTCAACCTAGTAATTAATATTTGATGCAGAAATGTTGTATCTTTTACCCTATCTTAAATAAAAAAGTGAAATTGTTTTATTATGAAAATTAAATAATTGGTTCTTGATTTTGTGAAAAAAAATGTTTAATAAGAAATATTTGCTTTTCAAATTAATGATAATTCAAAACAAGACATACAAAAATTATGAGAAAATATAAAAAAAAGTATGGGTAAAAATTCCACAATATATGCGTTGATTAAAAATAGAATAACAATCACCAAAATAGATACAAACATGAATAAAAAGTGAAGTTTGGAAGAAACTTTTATTTTTTAAGAACAAATACCTTGACATTCACAAAAACATGGCAACAATTTTTGGAAAAATTCATTTTTTCGATCTCTTTAAATTTTTTACTCTAAAACTAATAATTTTAAAATGTGCAAGCCTCTGGACCGGGAAATTACCAGCATTTTTTTTTTAACCGGAAAAAAACAATGAATTCAGTAGTTAGACAAATGTAAACACGTCATCTTGAAACTTTATAAACTATTTTCAACTTAAAAATAATTTAAATTGAGTAGACTTATAATTAAACTCTTTCATTCAATTTCAAATTATAAACGTTTAAATATTGTCTCAGTTTTAAATATTCCATTTTTAACCCATTGCGAATTGGAATTTTTGTATTAAAAAAGGCATTTTTTAAATATTTAGCAGTATTTGGCCGTCTATTTAAAATAAGCAATTATAAATCAAGTATTTAAAACTAAACAATTTGAATGTGAATTGTTTCAAATAGAAAGTCTGGAATCGATAACATTTCAGAGTGAAAAGTTTAACCTTTTAATGTTAGAAGTTTAATTGTTTCATTTTGTTGAATTTTGAAATTGCAGGTGAAATTTTTTAGTTTCAATTTATGAATAACAACTGAACAATTATTGATTGCAAACGACTTTAAATTAAAAAAATGTAACCTCTAATTTAAAAAGTGTTTTATTTCAAACGAGCATTTGAAAAGTGTTTGAATTCAAATGGTTCTAACCTAAAATTACTTCAAAATTATATAATTTTCAAAATTTAAAAATGTTTTGATTCTTTCTTCCATTTTGAGCATGGAAAATCAAAAACGGATTTATATGTCATAATATGTCATATATGTATGACACATATATGTCACCTTGATTCTCACAGCGAAGATGTAGTTTCTCTTCAATTTATTCGTAAAAATCCTTTTGAACTTTTACGGCACCGACTTTTAATATTTATTATCAGTTCTGTAATTATGACTGAACAGTTCGAGATGATTTACAAAAATAAAGTTATCGTTAACTCACCGAATTTTTCACATATACCTCATATGAAATATTTCACTGTGAGAAAGAAATATCGTTTTACGACAAAATTACTATTCTTTGAATTACATATGAAATTCATCACTTTTAAGAAACATTTGCTTGTATTGCAAACCAAATTTCTTTGCTAGAGGCCCAGTCAGCGGCGCTATGCGCGGCACATTTGACATTTGCAAAGTCATACAAATAAATTGAAGAGCAATTATTATTGGGAAATATCAAGTTATTCAGTTTTCATCGACAGATTGATGCACAAAATGGTTGAAACACTCTGAAAGAGTTCTTTCATAATGCGAACTGTAAACTTTTACGTAAGTTATAAAATATTTTAGTCACTTTATAGAGAAAATTTTTATGATGGAAAACGTAATTTTTAAATTTAATTTCATTCATGAGGAACATTTAATTCCTTGTAACTGAACTTAAAATGAAAACTTAAATTTTCGGTGATAACAATTTTTATTAAAAGCTATATTTAAATATTTTTTATAATTTTTAAAATTGTCTTAAATCTTCATAATTGAAAATAAATATTTAGGACAAGATAAACGTCCCTTACTGGATATTATTTAATTTTTCAAAGTTCAACTCGTTGTCTTATTTCCAGTTGACAAGAGTTGACGTCGGTGAGGTATAGGAATTGGATAATTATTTTTTCTGTAAAATTGATTAATAGAAAATTGCTTATTCAAACGAAGATTTCTTTTATTCGAAGGAATCAACGTTTTATTTTTTTAAACATTTTTTAAACAAAAATAATTATTTAATTGTGATGATTATGTAGACCTCTGGCATGGAATTAATATTTTTGTTCAGTTTCATTAATATACATTTATATTAGAAGAATATTTTTTACATTTGAATAATTTTTGCGTTGTGCTGACACTGATAATTGTTAGAATGCAGTAAATATTTGTTAAATTGGATGTAATATTCCTTTATCTCAAAAGAATATTTCTTCAATTCAAGTAATTATTTGATTGCGATATGATTGTGCCGACTTCTGGCATTGCATAAATATTAAATATTTTTTCAGTTTAATGAATATACCTTTATATTGAAAGAATATTTTTTTAATTTAAATAATACTTGCATTGTGTTGATAACGATAATTGTTAGAATGCAATAAATATTTATTTAATTGGATCAATATTCATTTATCTTCAATTAATGTTTCTTCAATTTGAGTAATCATTTCGTTTCAAGGATTATATCAACATTTAGCTCGCAATAAATATTTTTTTCAATTTAATGAATATACATTTGTATTGAAAGAATAGTTTTTACATTCAAACAGTTTTCTCATTGTGTTGATTATGATAATTGTTGAGATGCAATAAATATTTGTTTAACTGACTGAATATTCGTTTATATTGAATAAGGATTTCTTCAAATTAAGTCATTATTTCGTTGCAACAATTATATCAACATATAGTGTCAAATAATTTTTTTTTTCAATTGAACGAATATCGATTTATCGTGAAAGAATATTTTTTAAATTTCGATAATTGTTTTATTGTTATGATTTTGACAGTTCTTAGCATGGAATAAATATTTCTTCAATTGAATGAAAATTCATTTATCTTGAATGAATATTTTCTTGACTCAACAAAAATAAATCAATTGCTCCAATGATGTATCAATTATTTGATTTTAAAACATATTTATCCCTTTCAAGGAATCGATTTCATTGGACTAAAGAAGGAGTTCTTTAGGCGCCTAAAACATATTCAATAAACCAAGAGGAAATCATTTCATTGACTTAATACTTTTCGCATTAAATGCGAAGAAGTATTTACTTATATTAAAGAAATGTCACCAAAGAAATCATTTCCTTGAATGGATGCGTGAATCTTTTGCATCTAAACAATATTAACTTAACTGAAATAAACAATTCCTTGGTCGAAAGAAAAAAAAACAAAGAAACGCATTTCCTTGAATCAAGTAAATTTTTTTTCAGTGTACTTTGACGCTAAACGTGGAAAAACGGCCGATTTCGGACACTTTTAGCGTCAAAATAGGGTCTATATTACATTGAATTCTCTCCTTATTTAGAACCTACTCTACTGCTTCCAGCGCCTACTAAGGTAGGAGTTACAGGTTCAAAGTAGGGCCTAAATTTCGACTCGGGCCACGAATAATTTCGTTTCGTCATTTTGGTGAAGGCCATGAACTTGCTTATTTATTTTAAAGTTGTTTGGTTGGTAGCACTTACTTGTTAGTGTTTGCAACCTAAAAACAGAAAAATGAGTTTCTTGCTCATACTTAACCTGTCAACAATTGATATACCTCGTACCGAATTACACTTCTCATAATATTTGTAAAATGTATTTTCGATGCAAATTAAGAGAAGCATTCATCAAAGAGCTTTGAAGCCAAAAGTTTCACGAATGGAAACAACAAGCGAAAGAATAGTGAAAGCAATTTTTGCGCATAAAAATGATAATCGGTCAGGGGACAAAGTTTTCTTCACCATATCAAAAACACATTCTTCAATCTTTTATATAAATAATGACAGAAATAATACAGAACGTTTGATTTAAAAACCAGTCACTTTTTCTCATCATTCACTTCCGAAAAACGACATACATATACATGCAAATAGGTTACAGGAAATAGGAAACATACAATGAGCAAACGGATTTTCTATTCTAAATTTTTCCAGTATTTATATATTATATAGAACTCGACATCTTGAAGCTTTCAATTTTTATCTAAGATTGTAATTTTAGTAATTCTGATAAGTTCTAACAGAATATTTCGTTTCACCGTCAACAAACCAGAAATCTATCATACCAACCCAATTAACTAATCAAATCTGGGAAATATATTTACGTCGCTAAGACATGATGGAACTCTTATTGAATATCTTCATGCTTTTTCAAAATAATTCAACTTTCCTTCAGTAACATTTGTATAGAAAATATTGGGGTTCGCTCGCAACTTTGAGCGCGCCTAGAGCGCGCGTATGTTGGATCTCGTGCTTCGCGCTCGATAATGTATTTACCTCGCGATACGCGCCGGGCATAGTTTACAGTGTAATGTATATATATATATATGCAGAAGCTTCCTTGCAAATACAGATCGTGAACCTAGAAGCATAGGGTGGTATCTACGATTTCGCTAACTTTACAGGAAAGGCTATTGAAAATTGGGTATTTTATACACAGACACGTTCACTAGTAATGAGATTTAACTTTTTTTTATCTGGTTCCGGAAAGAAAAATTAAAAAAAAAATGATACAAGATTTAATTCTGGGAATGCGAGGATCTCCATGTAATAAATTATTAAATTTTATGATAGAACTTTGTGGCTCAAAAGTATGACAAATTGTATGGAGATAGCACATTGAGGCTCTCTAAGAGGAGTATGAAGTTCGTTTTCCTCTTCAATTGTCATGCATAAAAAAGTAGGTTTTGATGTTTAAAATGTTAACGACGCTTTCATACATTAACCTTTCATCATTTTGATGTTGGACGACGTCTTGAATTTCACGATGATTTTCATTTTTTTTGCATGGTTGAAACCTGGCAAAGTGTTACTAGATAGCACCTTATGGTTCTACAAGTCTGCCTGGTGCACATTTCATTTGATGAAATTTACCTATTTGGAGGTCCTACTTTAGAATAAGATTAAAATTACGTGGAGATGTCGAATTAAACTACCTTTTGATGTCATTAACTCATTTTGTTCAAAAAAGTGAGATAGCACTCTGTGGTTCTAGGGTCACGATATTACGAAACTTTTGAAGCCTCTTCTTTTAAAGAGATTGTCAAATTAATTCTCATTTTAGATGAAAAAGGAAATCTATTTACTGAAGGCTCCAGTGGCCTTAAGGAACACATTCTCATTACAATACTCGCGCTTCGCGTTCGATTTTTCATATTTTCTATTTATAATCATACAAATTATATAATTACCAAAATTTGGATTTTAAATTTTCCAATAGAATTTTCTATGATTACTATCAAAACCGTCCTCCCCTGGGGGCTGTAACACCTTGTAGTTGGTGGGGAGGCTTAAGCATGTGGGACATAGGGGTCAAAAGGACCTCGGCCTGCATGCGTATGGATATGAATGAAAGGATCCCTATAAACGGGCTCTCCTGGGTGAGAGGAAAAAGGATCCCTATAAACGGGCTCTCCTGGCATGCGTGAGTACGGTATGATAGAAGGGTGAAAGAGCCTAGCTAACACGGGCCTTCTGGATCCCTGGGTCGAGGCCCCTCCCGGACCGACTTGCAGTTTGTAATCGGGACAGGAATGGCCTGCGGCCCACATAGCGACTAAGAAACAGCTCTCCGTTTTTGTTATGGTGGTTTGCAAACGGATATTTGCACATTGAGTGGTTCACTCAATGTGACCACCCCCCTAAGCCGTGGGTGTAGAGCGATCGTGCTCATGGCACTTTGGCACCTAGGGGTTACGAAGGTGTCTTAACGGCCTCTCGGGGACACCGGACTACCTCCCCGAGTAATTACAGTCTTACCCCTGCATGCGGGGCTCTGCAGGGGCGGACCTTTATTTCCCTAGCTTCTCGTGGGATCAATTATGGATACTCAAAATACGAAAAATGAGAAAGGAGGAAGAAGGGAGGTGGCGGAGGGAGGTGAGGGGTTGGGCCTTTACGGGCCCAACTTAACCCTTACCCCTCTATCGGCCTCTCCGGCAAGCCAAGTTCAGTTGATGGCTGTGCCCACAGCTCCCTTGGGAGCTGAGGGATCGACGGTCCTTCTGAACGAGGCCATGGTACTGGGAGAGGCCAATCGGCCCTCCAATAAGAAAAACAGCCTCAACGGTTCCCAGAAAAGGAGACTGAGGAGGAAAGTGCGGCAGGCTAGGGAAGCAGCTGCGGGAGCTGGAGCGTCGGCAGCTGAGGGGCTGACATCCAGCACTGAGGCCCAGAAGAGAGGTAGAGGCTCGGAGGGCACCCCACCTGGGGTGGCTGGGCCTTTGAAGAGGCACAAGTCGGCCCAGCAGCCGACGAACAGAGAGTCGTCGGGAGCTGGACTGACAGCCGCTCAGAGGACCAACCCCCTGACGGTGGTGGTGGCTGACACCAACTACCCGGACTCATTGCTCACGGTGGAGCAGTTTGAGATTTTCAGGGAGGCTACCTGGAGGGCGCTTGGAAAAGTGTCCCCAGACCACTGGCCAAAATTTGTGACCTCCTTCTGCAGAGGAGGGGTCTTTGTATTTGTGGCAGCCGACCCAGCGGCTAGAGCTTGGCTACTCAAAGCGGTGGTCGAGACGGAGTCGTGGGAAGGTGCGTCCCTTAAGGTGGGTGGAGTTGAGTTGCTCCAAAAGATGGTTAGAGCTACGGCGTGGTTCCCGGGCAAACCGGAAGACCCGTCTGAGGTGCTCCGTCGGTTGGAGGGATTCAACCCCTCATTGAAGACTGCGTCCTGGCGAATTGTCAGGCACGAAAAGCCTCAGGAAGTGGACACATTAGGAGGCACTAGGCATCTCCTAATCATGTATATTCCTGAGTCCCAAACGAGGGCCCTTTCGGCCCTCAACAACAGGCCCTTCTATCACTTTGGACAGGTCAACTTCAGGGTTGCCGGCCAGGGACAGGAGGAGCCTGTTGAGACGCAGGAGGATCGGGAGCAGACCTAAATGACTGCTCCGGGTCTAACCATTACCCAGATTAACTTGCATCACAGCAAAGGCGCCTCTGCAGTTTTGCAGAGGGGCATGGCTGCGAGGCATACAGGTATCTCGCTAATCCAAGAACCATGGTTAGTTCGAGATACCATTAGGGGATTAGGGGGGGCTGGTATTTTTTGTTACAGGGACCCCAAGGCGGCGAAACCAAGGGCATGTATACTGACGAAGGGAGTTAGCGCTGTCCCGCTGCTTGAACTATGTTCGAGAGACCTGATGGTGATAGCCTTGGATCTCAAAGGGATAGGGAGGCTGGTTCTAGGATCAGCTTATTTTCCTTATGACAGCGACACTAATCCACCAGTGGAGGTATGTACACTGGTGGAGTATTGCAAGGTAAGAAGCATTCCTCTTCTGTTGGGGTGCGATGCTAATTCCCACCATACTTTGTGGGGTAGCACGGACGTCAACTCAAGAGGTAATGACCTACTGGAATATCTAATCACTACTGACTTGGATATTCTTAATACGGGGAACACTCCGACGTTCCGTAATTCGGTCAGGGAAGAAGTCATTGACATCACTCTCTGCACCAGTAGTTTTAGGGATAGTATCAAGAAGTGGAGGGTTTCAGACGAACCCTCTCTCTCAGATCACTCACAAATAGAGTTCGTGTTGGAATCCGTTGTACCCGCTGGCCCCAAATGGGTCAGAAATCCAAGAAGAACGGACTGGGATCAGTTTTCCACGGAACTAAGATGTGCACTTTCAGAGGTTCCCAGGTCAATTCGAGACGTGGACACCCTGGAGATGGCAGCCAAAACTTTCACGGAAGCCATCAAAGCTACTTATGAAAGTAATTGTCGACCTACAAGAGTCCGAAAGGCCGGGGAGACACACTGGTGGAATGGGAAACTCGAAGAGCTTCGCAGGGTAACCAGAGAGAGGTTCAGACGTGCCAGTACTGGCAAAACGAAGGAACTATGGACGTCATTCACAACGATGAGGGACGAATACAGAGGTGCAATACGTAAGGCAAAGCAGGAGAGCTGGACCAACTTTTGCACAGACATCGAGAAGGGAGCTGAGGCGGCTAGACTGGACAGGCTGCTTTCTCGAAATCCAGACGCTATTCTCGGCACTCTGAAATTGTCCGGAGGGGGATACTCAGAGTCGGACGGGGATACCTTGGCCCATCTGATCAGGGCACATTTTCCAGGCTTTTCAAGGGCTGGAGAAGAGGGGAGGGCGACTCAGAGGCAGGCAAAGTCACCTGTGGCCCAACTGGGCCCCAAACGACGGCTGGCCAACGAGATCGTCACCCCTGCCAGGGTCAGGTGGGCCCTGAAATCCTTTAGTCCTTACAAGTCTCCTGGCCCGGATGGCATATATCCGGCCCTCTTACAGAGGGCCGGAGAGCTCATCATAGGGCCGCTTGTGAGACTTGCTAGGGCTAGTTTGACGTTGGGATATGTCCCGACGGCTTGGAGGGGTACGAGAGTAGTCTTCATTCCGAAGGCAGGTCGGATCGGTTATACTTCACCCAAGGATTTCCGGCCCATCAGCCTAACTTCTTTCCTATTAAAAACAGTGGAAAGACTTGTGGATAGATATATCCGCGATAAGGTCTTGTCAAGCAGACCGCTCCATAAGGAGCAACACGCCTATAGGGCTGGTCACTCGACGGAGACGGCCCTAATCGGAGCAGTGAACCTAATTGAAGGCCAACTGAAGGAGAAAGGCCTTGCGGTTGGAACCTTTATGGACATCGAAGGAGCCTTCAATAACACCTCTGGAGAGGTGATCAGGGCGGCCATGATTGCACATGGTGTGCCCACGGCAGTCGTGGAATGGACGTGCCACATGTTGGCCAACAGGAATCTAACCACGACTAAGGGTGATGTCACTCTAAGTGGAACCATTGACTCGGGATGTCCGCAGGGGGGAGTTTTATCTCCCTTGCTGTGGTGCCTGGTAGTGGATGAATTGCTTCATCTACTCTCGAGTCAGGGTTTTCACGTCATAGGCTATGCGGACGATATATTAGTTATCGTGCGCGGTCAGCATCTGGATGTGCTCTTCGGAGTAATGCAGCAAGCACTGATGATAGTAGACTCATGGTGCAAGAAAACTGGATTATCGGTTAATCCTAGTAAGACAGATGCGGTTGTTTTCACCAGAAGGTACAAGTGGGGAACTACGAGTACATTGAAACTTGGAGGACAACAGCTGGAAATCAAAGAACGAGCCAAATATCTAGGAGTAATTCTGGATAAGAAGCTGTCATGGAATGAGCACCTGGAAAACAAGTGCAAGAAGCTAGTAGCGACCCTATGGCTCTGTAGGAGAGCCATAGGGAAAAGCTGGGGCCTGAAACCGGAGACACTTATGTGGATTTACACAGCGATCTTGCGACCCAGATTAACCTATGCGGCGGTAGTCTGGTGGAGCAGGGTCGAGCTGTCCACTGTGAAGTCTCGACTGGAAAGGATCAGGGGACTGATCTTGAGAGGCGTCACTGGAGCCTCGAAGTCGACACCCACGATGGCACTGGGGGCACTAATAGGTTTAGAGCCCCTCCATCTTACCATCAAGGCCGTGGCTGCGAAGGCGGCCTGGAGGCTAAATTTGGTAAATGACAGAAGGATCTCGACAGCAGTGAAGATCCCACTCGACATTGCGAGAAGGCCGACCTTGAACATGCCCAGGGACAAAATGGTCACTCGCCACCTCTTCGACAAGAAGTATCGAGTTAGCCTATCCACGAAGGAGGAATGGGTTAACGGCGACGCATACCTGCCCTGTGATGGAGACAACTGGTTTACAGATGGCTCCAGGAACGAGGAGAAGGCAGGAGCCGGCGTATATCGTAGAAGGAATGGAATGGGCTTCACAATTGAGATGGGGTCCTACGCCACAGTTCTACAATCTGAGACTATGGCCATACTCCAGTGTGCCTATAAGGCAAGGGAGTACGGTAATAAAAGGAACATCCGTATTTGCTCAGACAGCAGGGCTGCTATACTGGCCTTGAATGGAACAACGACTACGTCGCTATTAGTACTGGAATGCTTTGAAGCACTAAATACGTTAGCGACCGAAAACCGAGTCACTCTGCTATGGATCCCTGGACACAGTGGTATCAAGGGCAATGAGATATCGGATAGGCTAGCCAAGCTAGCAGCAGGAAGAAATTTTACTGGACCCGAGCCAGTGGTAGGTATTTCCAGCAGGTTAGTCACTGAAGTAATTAACAGTTGGCTGACTGAGGAACATCAGAACGAGTGGGACCTGGTTTCTGGTTGCAGACAGGCCAAAACACTCTTGGGCTCAAAGCTTAACTCCAACCGAGCTAGGGAAATACTCAAGCTCGGGAGGAATGAAATTAAAGTCCTAACAGAACTATTCGTAGGACATGGGAAGTTAGGATATCACAGACACAAGATTGGGCTTGCAGAAAGTCCCCTCTGTCGTCTGTGCGGAAAGGATAATGAGACATCTACTCACATCCTTTGTCACTGCCCTGCTATTGCGGGGAAACGTCTAACACTCACAGGTAATTATTTTATCAGTGAGTTGGAGATATCGGCCAATAGCGTGGCTGCGGTCCTCTCCCTATGGAGAGGGCTATGGGGTCATGCTTAGGCTTACAAGGGGACGCAACGGGATTACCCAAGCGTCAGGGGCTGCTAAGGTCTCAACCCAGAACTAATAATAAAATCAAAACCGTGAGCTCTATCAAACAATATGGTTAAAGGAGATTTTGTAGACCTTTTAAAAATAAACAATTTTCTTTTTAAACTTTATTGCGTATCTTACTTTGTTTGGCTGCTTATTTGAAATTTCGATGTTTTAATAGCATTTTTGATGTTTAAAAGGAAAGCCGTGAGTTCCATCAGAACTCACGTCTCTGACTTATTCCGTCTGTCGCATAGTTTAGCCAGAAAATGGAATTTTTTATTTTTTTAAAAGAGTTATCATGATTAAAACAAAAACTATACGTCTTATCAAAAAATAGTCAACAGTAAATTTGTAGATCTTTTTGAGATGAATAATTTTTCTTTGAAACATTTTTTTGCATCTTGCATAGTTTCAGTACAAAAGTGAGTTTTTAATTTTTCAAAAAACTTTTTTGATAAAAAAAAGCAGAACCGTTGGTCAAACATGGTTTGTTAACGAACTTGTTCTTTCTTTTTAGGTCTTGAAAAAGTATGCCAAAGCTCAATCCAATCTCATCATTCTTTCGAAAGTTATCGTGCCTAGAACCCACTACTACTACAGACAGACACCTTCGTAAAAATCTTTGTTCCTGACTCAGGGGGTCTCAAAACGTGAAGATTTGATAAAAACCGAAGATGTCAGATTTTACATAAAACCAATACCTTCTCATTTATAATGAGAAT
>CAKNYM010049522.1:817-118324 GCA_932195095.1 Andricus curvator
CATTTCGTCTATTTGGAGCATAGTTCTTGAAATATAGATGTAATAGTCGAATTTTTTCAGAGCATTTATTTTAGTATAGAGAGATAAACGTTTATTTTTTAGCCTGCTGGCCTTAAAAAATTGACTTGCTTACACTTCCATTTTTTACAGAATTTTCTTACAACTAACCCTTAAAACTAACATCCTTCCACACCTTATATCTAACGCCGCTCGCTCTTATCGCATTGCCTTCCTCGCTTCGCCTCGGCTCGCTCGCATGTCCCTACTTTCTTGCTTGCCTCGCATTACCAAACTCTGCCTCCGCGACTAATACCTAATACTTATCTACTATTTACAATATTTACAATTACTTATATTTACTTCCTCCTCTATTTACAATCTTTCCTTCTCCATTCCTCTTCCTCCTTCCTTCTCTTCTTCTCCATCTTACCCAATACTCCCTTCACCCATGCTACTGCCCTTTTGTCCCCCCTTTCATGCATCAATACCTCCATGCTTATCCCACTCCTTTCCACCTCCACACACTCCTCCAACCAGTGCTCCACTCTTGCCTCCCCCTTCCCACATAGTTCACACATCCTCTTTTCCCTAGCGAGCCAGAACCTATTGAAACCCTCCATGCAACCACATCTCATCCTCGCTATAAGCTCCTGACTTCCTTTCTCTCCTTTCTCACACAAATATTGCGCTCTCGCCTTTGGCATAATCCACACATAGTTCCCATTAAACCTTGTCTCTCTTATTCTCTCTTCCCCTGCTGTCTTCTCTCTCCCCATGCTGTTTTTCTTAATCAACTCATATACCTTCCTTCCTTCCTCATGCATCCTTCTCAATTCATCCATATGCAGTCCATTCGTTCTAAAATACCTTTCTCTTTCAACCTCCATCTTCCCTCCCCCTCTCCTGTTCTCCTTCTCCCACCAACACTCCCTAACCAGCTTACTTCCCCCCTCTTCCAAAAATTTCTCCTCATATTTACACGCTCGACTCCCCGCTAGAATCCCTACACTCGTTCTCCCCGTCTCCCTCCTGACAATATAATTAGGCGTGTTCCTTGCCAACCCCAGTGTCCACTTTACATACCTCTCCTGTATCCTATTTACCTCTTCGCTTTCCTTCCACCCCCACACCTCTACTCCATACAATAGCACACTCATCACTAGTGAATCAAACAATTTCATTCTCCTTCCAAAATCATCTGCGAATAACTTCTTTCCCAACCCCCACACCTGCCTCATCACCACATTTGCCCTCCTCACTCTCTCTCTTTTATGTGACCATCCACTCCGCCATTCCTCCGAAACAAGAAGCCCAGGTAAACAAACTCTTTCACCGCCTGCACCGCCTTTCCCTTCCACTTCCACTCCCCTTCCTTATCCCTTCCACCTCCTTTATGAAAACCATAACCTTGGACTTTTCCGCATTCAGTTCTAACCTGTTCTTATCCAGGTATCTTCTCAACCTCTTCATCATTTCCTTTAAGGCCTCCCCGCTTTTTGCCAACAACACTATGTCATCTGCATACGCTAGCGACCAAATTCTAACCCCTCCTATCCTGACTCCTCCTACCACTCGGGCCTCCAGCTTACTTTCCATATCCGCAATTAAAATCGCAAAAAGCGTCGGGCTAAGCGGACACCCTTGTCTTAACCCCCTATCCATCCAGAATCCCTCCGAAATCCCCTGTCCTCCTCTTACCTTATCTTTAGTTTCTTCATATATCTCCCTTACCCTCTCGATCAGGCCTCTCTCCACTCCCCTCTCCTGCATCGCCTCCCACAACCTCCCCCTATCCACCGACGGAAACGCGCCTTTTAGATCCACAAAAAACGCGTACACTCTCGATCCCTTCTTCGCTAATTCTCTATTCGCCACGTGCTGCAGAACGTAGATATTGTCGATAGTACTCCTACCTGCCCTAAAGCCCGCCTGCGTCTCTGGCAATATTCCTTTCCCCTCGACATCCTTCCGCAGCCTCTCCGCTACTACCATCGCGTATACTTTATACGCCGTATTCATTAGCGTAATCCCCCTATAATTTTCCTGCCTATCCCTCTCTCCTTTCTTATACAGAGGCACTATTAATCCTTCTCTCCACCCTCGTGGGAATCCCTCCCCCCTCCATACTTTCTTCACTACCTCCTTCAGCCTCTCCGTAACCTCCTGTGTACTAAACAGCCATGCTTCGTTCTCTAGCCCATCCAGCCCTGCTGATTTTGACTTTTTTAACTTCCTTATCTGTTTCTCTATCTCCTCGTCATTCAACTCCTCCATCTCTGCCTCCCCCGTTCTTCTACTCCCATCATCTCTCTTCCTTGAATCTGAGCCCTGAAATGATTCTTTAAAAAACTCCCTCCACTCCTCACTCCCTATCTCGTCGCTTATCCCTACTCTACGCTTCCTAAACCTATTTATTATCTTCCAGACGTCCCCTTCTGTCTTAACATTTCCTAACTCCTCCTCCATCTCTTTCTCCTTTTCCTGTTCTTTCTTCTTACACATCAATCTAAACCCCTTCCTCATTTCTACGTACTCCTCCCTTTACGCAGTACCCTCTTTCCACTTCTTATACTTCCTCTTCACCTTTCTTTTCATCTTTTTACATTCCCTATCCCACCACGGCTTCACCATTCCTTTCTTCTTCTTTTTGAATACCTTCTTTTGCACGCACCCTTTCACTTTCTCTTTTAAATCCTCCCATATCTCTTCCACCGTCTCCCCTTCGAAGCGTACCTTCCCTAACTGCTCCTTATATTTCTCTATCGCCTCCCTCGTCCAGCTAACCCTCTCCCCCGTCGACACTCCTTCCCCACCTTGCCTTCCGCCGTTCTCACCCCTTATCCACAACCCTAATGGCTGATGGTCTGATTCTACCCTCCCTTCTACTGCGAATCTCTCCATCTCCTCCCACCCTTGCATATTCATAACTACATAATCTATTACCGATACCCCCACCTTACCTACGTATGTGTATTCTCCCTCTTCGTCCCCAGTTGCCATACCATTTGCCACCGCCCAGCCTCTATCCTCCATCCAGTCCCTTAGAATTTCCCCCTCCTTATTTATTAACCTATCCTTTGAGTTCCTTTCGAAGCTCTCCCCTTCCCTGTAAAGGCCCCCTTCCCTCCCCATCCTCGCGTTAAAGTCCCCACCCAGTACCACCATACCCTCTTCTCTTTCACCTAACAGGTCTTCCACCCTTTCTTTAATTCTTTCCATCCCATCCTTATTGTACACTGTCACAAACTTACACATTACCCCTCCTATCTTTACTTTCCTCATTTGCACTCCCTCCCCCTCTACCTCTCCGTGAGCTTCTTCCTCTAATCCATCTCTAATCCCCGTTATAATTCCCCCACTAGCCCTTCCTTTCTTCTTCACTCTGACCGCCTCCTGGAGTCTCCACCTATACCCCCTTGGCAGCTTTGGCTCTATTCTATCCCATTCCTTTCTTTCCACCCACGTCTCTACCAGTCCTACCACATCAAATTCCTGGATATACCTCCAGAACTCCTCATCCTTCTTCTTTACCCCTGCTACGTTCCAGTAAAGCACCTTCAAAACTCCTCTACCCTGCATTACCCCCGCCCCCCTACTTCCTACGAAACAAATTCCCCTGCACTTCCTTCAACACCTCTTTCTCCTCGTCCCACACCCACATTTTCTCGTCTATTTTTATTTTCCGATATCCTACCTTCGCCGATCTCCCTTCACTCCTCTCCCTCCTAGCCCTGTCGTACAGCATTCTCTGTACATCCCTTTCCTTTCTCGTCAAATCGTGATCGATGAAAACTTCCTTATCCTTTATCCTATTTTTATTTCTCAATACCCCCAATTTTTCTTCCCAGCTCTCCAACTCCACAACCGCCACTTCTTTCTCCTTTCTCCCCTCCAACTTAACTTTCCCTACCCTGCCTTTATTCCACCCTATGCTCTGTAGCAGCGCTTCCACGCCCTCCCTTTCTTCCCCGCCCTTCATCTTCAACCCTCTTATCACAATATTATTTCTCCTGTATGCCTTCTCCTTTTTCTCCATTCTCAACTCCATTGCCCTTATCCTTTCCCTATCCGCCCTCTCCTCCTTTTCATTCCTACGCTCTCCCACTTTCTCTTCTATCATATTCCCTACCCTCTCCCAAATACCTTTAATCTCGCCCCCGCTACCCCCGACTCCTATTTCCATTTCCGTCCTGCCCTCCACCTTCTCAAGCCTTTTTTCCGTCCTTTCTTTCCACGCCCTAATCTCCTCTTCCATCTGTTTTATTTTAACTTCATTTTCTTTTCTTTCCCTCTCTAACCCATCTACTCTCTCTCTCAGCTCTTTCACCTCCTTTTCCCATTTCTCATCTCTGATTCGCAGGTCTTCCCTCATACCTTCCATCTGCTCCTTGGTCCCCCTTACGTCCTCCCTCAGCCCCCTGATCTCGCCTAACAACATCCCGAGAGGCTCCTTTTCCAACATTCCCTCCATTTTTTTGGGGGGTGACCTCGGTGTTATCCCGCTTTTTTTAAACGGGCTCTCGACCTCGCTTTTCTCCGGACTCTCTTGGCTGTCTCTCTTCCTTTTCAAGAGATCCTCCCCGTCACTTGCGCTTGACGCTC
Organism: Andricus curvator; assembly: GCA_932195095.1. NCBI lineage: Eukaryota > Metazoa > Arthropoda > Insecta > Hymenoptera > Cynipidae > Andricus > Andricus curvator. The sequence goes on from CAKNYM010049522.1 coordinate 5,420, forward strand.
TCTCCCTTACATTCTCGCTTCCTTCGTTGCCACCGTCCCGATTTCTCCCTCTCCCCGACGCACCGCTCGACACCGGGCGACGCGTTGTTGGCCGTCGTGGCTTGTGGAAAATTCCCTCCCCGTCGGTTTCACTACCAGCACTGCCAGTACTCTCGCTGCCCACCTCCCGCTCTACCGCCGGTAAATGGGATCTATCCATGCAGTACCTGCCGCAACCAACAGATGTCTCTGCAAAATGTTGGCGTCTTTCGCCGCCAAATTTTCCTTTTTTTCCCCCTTTTTTTTCAATTCCTCAGTCCCTGCAGACACCCCTTTCTCTTCCTTAGCATCCCCTAACTTTTCGAGAACCACCCTTGAACCCTCGAAAGCCCAGGACTCCTGACCACGACCTCCCCCGATTACTTGCCAACCTAACCTCACTTTCCCTATCCAGCTAGATACCACCTCCCACCCACGCTGAAACTCACTTTTTATCTCCCCAATTCACCCCACACAACCCTACTCACCTCCTCGGCTTCCACCCTCACACTCCACTCACACCTTCCACACAAATTCCGTAAAATTCTCTCTCCACCTGTCACTAAACACGTTCTCACTTCCGCCACCAACATGCAAGTCCATTTATTTTAGTAAACAAAGATCAAAACTCATTCTGAAATAAAAGTCAGATTTGCAGTCAGAATAAATTGTTTGAATTATTATTATATTTTATTGTTTCAATCGTTAGAAATAGTATTGAGAACGTAAAAAGAATGAAATATTGTGAAAAAACACAACCGAGATGAAAAATAAAGTAAATAAGCAAAGTTTTGATGAGAATGTGCCCGCTTATCGGGCCGATTTTTTCACTGTTAATGTTATTTTTTACGAATAAAACAAAAACTACACATCCTATCAAAAAGTGACCCATGAAAAATTTGTAGATCTTCTTTGAATGCACGATTTTAGTCAAGTCATCATTTGTCGTATCTTGCATAGTTTGACCGTAAAATTGATTTTTTGGATTTTTCATTATTTCTTGTGCAATAAAAATGTGAATTTTCGATTTTTCAAGAAAATTCAAAAAGTCGTTATGATAATCTTGTAAAACGTGCAAAAAGGAACACTTTTCTTATCCTGAATTTTTTTCGTATCGTGCGTTGTTTGGCTGAAAATGTGAATTTTCGTTTTTTTTTGGATTTTGAAAATGCTGTAACTCTGAAAATTTTCATTTTATCGAAAAATGTCAAAAAAATAAAATATTTGAATTTTCAATTACTATAAGAGGCCGTACATATAATTTCCAAATTTTGAAAAAAACGGTCCAAAAAATTTTCAAAATGCCCTCACTTTTTGAATTTTCATCCAAAATGGCTGGCTGACGAACTTGACCTTTAGTTTAGGAGACTAAAAGAGTATACCAAAGCCCAGTTCAATCGGTCAATTCTTTCGAAAGTCATCGCGTTCACAGACAGACATAAATACAGACAGACACATTCGTAGAAACCTGTTTTTTGGGCTCAGGGGGTCTCAAAACGTGGACATTTGAGAAAAACCGGGGGGGTCAAATTTTACACAAATCTAATACCTTCTCTAGATGAGAATGTAAAAAATTCGAAAAAAAATCCAGCAAGTATAAATAAGAACCACCCTAATGTACATCATTAGCTTTAGAGCTTAAAATACTCATGACTTTATCAAAAAATCATTTCCTTTGAAATAATTTGGTGGGAATTTTCGTATTTTATAATGATAGTGTGACATGTTCAACAAATAAAAATATGTTGATAAGTATTGAGGTGCACGTTTATTTAACATATACAATTTTTTTGGCATCTATTTATCACCTATTTCTGAAAAAATGTACCTTTTCACCTTTTTTTAAGGAGAATATAGGTACTGAGATGACTGCCATTAGATAATGTATTTAATTAAATTAATTTAAACATTTAGAAAAAAAATGAATATTTCAAATATATCTTTCCGTATATTTTACAATTTGATATTTTTCTCATAGATTTGATTTATATTAGAAATTCAGCTAAAATATATCTTTGAAATTCTAAAATACATTTTAAATCAATTTCTTTCTGAATAATTTGAAACTTTGATCAAATCAAATAATATGAAACTTTGATTGAAAAAACAAGAACTAAATTTTACTATACCAATCATGGACTGCAAAGAAACTAAGGGGCATTTTTAATAATATTTCACTATTTCTATAAATTATCAATAATTCAACTAGAAACTGAGCTATATATGAAAGGTAGCTAGAAACAATAGAGATACGAAGGCAAAATATCAAAATTTTGTTTCTTCAAAGTTTAATGGCCAGAGAAACAAAATTTTTATGAATTTCTATAAAAGAGCTACAAAATGCTGCACAGTTAGAATAGTTGCCTCTGTACAGGCGTAAGAGATATTTTCATTCACAGTTGAATCATTCTTCAAATCTAGATAACTCCGAACAGGTTGGTTTTTGGTTGACTTTTTCCCCTTTTCTCTCTCTTTATCCGTTATGTTATTCTTGTCTCTAATGAGCCGAAAAGTGAGGTTGTTTTGGAATTTTATTTTTTAATTATGAATCTTTTTCCTGCTTATTTTGCGAGAATTATTCATGATAAAAAGGAATTCTTTTCAATCTTAATAAAAAAATTATTATCCATTTCGTGATTGATTTTAATAGTAATTGAAGGGTGGCAGTACATAACTAAATAACGAACTTTTTCATCGAAAGTTTGTCTATTGTATAAAAATTCTTGAAAATCAAATACACATTTTGGTACAAGGATTTTTTCGAAATATCACTTTTTTATATAATAATTTTTTTTTAAATCTGCCCGCCGCGCGGGTACATTCTCATCGCGCCCTTTGCCCGCGGCGCTCAAGTTTGAGCGCGCGCGACTGTTGGTTTTCGCGCTTCGCGCTCGGCCTTTGTATCCCCCACAATTGAGCCGCTGGATAGTGTAAGGGCATATAAAATTCACATGGTCGTTCCGGTTGGCCCCTGTTGTCTTCAAAATCGATTTTGAAAATTGAATTTTTGAAACATGCAGCTTTGTAGGAAATTTCATGGCGCATATTTTATCCTCTTTCAAAAAAGTTGTATCTTTTACTGTTTCTGAAAGAAAGTGAAAAAATTGGATTTTGTGGAAAACAAAATTTAATAAATATTTTGACTTCAACTCGCTCTAAAAAACAAAGTTCTGAATATTTTCACATGAAAATTGGAGGAGTTATGCTTCAAGCTGTTTTGAAGATGATATGCTCGTTTAAACTTTTCTTATTTGTTATAAAAAAAATCTGTTAATTTTTTTGCCAAGCAGTATCAAAATAATGTTACGCAACTTTCAAACGCTTCGTTTATCGAGGGAATTTTGAGTAAGCCCAAACTTCCAGCGGAACAAATGTTCATTAGGGTATAATGAAGTTTTCTGAAAAGTATTACTTCAACAGAATGAATCGTTAAAAAAATACGAGCATTCAAACAGCGCGTCGAAGAGAGATCGAGCGCGTGAGAGGTTCGAATACTTCGGCGCCTCAACCACACCGCCGTCCTGTCATATCTGTTAGGAGAGAGAATTTTCGATCACTTTGTTTATCTGGGTAATTTCAAGTGAACGAAACTTCCAGCGGGTGAAATATTTATTAGGATATAATAAAATTTTTTGGAATTTTTTACATCAATTCATCTCACCGTTAGAAAATCATAAGCATTTAATTTGTCTTTCTCGAGCGCTTGAGAGCACGCCGATTCTACTACGCCTAGTTTCTGCCGATTCTACTCGCTCTTGTTTTTTCTGCGAATTTTCCGCGTGCGAATTTCTTTAGAATACTTCCGCAGGAAAACAGAAGAGCGCACAGCTATGTGTCAACAATGCGTCGCCACCAAAAGCCCTGACTGTTTACGTTTCTAAAGACTAATTTAGTGCAACGGATAAAAATTATTTTTTTATAAATTGAACATTTTATCAAGTCGTTCAAATAAAATGGCATTGTGTTCATCAGAACCTTCTCGAGGTAGAAAAAAATCTAGAAATGAAGCAGATTGGGCTGAGAATGTTCGTAAAGCAAAAAGAAACAAGGTATTTAATATTGCAAAATTTAAAAAGCGCGAAACCGTAATTTTTTAATACTTTTCAATATTACACGGAGAAACTTTTTATATCAATTTTTCCTAGACTGTCATAACGAGAATTTTTACTATGGAAAATACTAAATTTTACAAAAAAATATTATACCTTATTATATAAATACCATATATCTTAAAATTTCATTTTTTTTCTAAATTTAGTATTTTTAATAGTAAAAAATCTCCATATGACACGTTTGTCCTCAAATTATATTTAAAATATAAGTCATAGCCTAGCGGCTATGACAGGACGGCGGTGTGGTTGAGGCGCCGAAGTATTCGCACCTCTCACGCGCTCGATCTCTCTTTGACGCGCTGTTTGAATGCTCGTATTTTTTTAACGATTCATTCTGTTGAAGTAATACTTTTCAGAAAACTTCATTATACCCTAATGAACATTTTTTCCGCTGGAAGTTTGGGCTTACTCAAAATTCCCTCGATAAACGAAGCGTTTGAATGTTGCGTAACATTATTTTGATACTGCTTGGCAAAAAAATTAACAGATTTTTTTTATAACAAATAAGAAAAGTTTAAACGAGCATATCCTCTTCAAAACAGTTTGAAGCATAACTCCTCCAATTTTCATGTGAAAATATTCAGAACTTTGTCTTTCAGAGCGAGTTGAAGTCAAAATATTTATTAAATTTTGTTTTCCACAAAATCCAGTTTTTTCACTTTCTTTCAGAAACAGTAGAAGATAAAACTTTTTTGAAACAAGATAAAAGATGCGCCATGAAATTTCCTACAAAGCTGTATGTTTCAAAAATTTAATTTTTAAAATCGGTTTTAAAGACAACAGGGGCCAACCGGAACGACCATGTGAATTTTATATGCCCTTACACTATCCAGCGGCTCAATTGTTGCCAAACTTTTTAAAACTAATGATCAAAGCATCGACAACAGTTTTTTGGTGATTTTGAATTCTCTTCTGTTAAAACTCCTTCGGCTTTAAATAACACATTCTCATCACGTATCTCGTGCTTCGCACTCAATTTTGTCCAAAATGCGAACTTTTTCTATATTATGTTCGACAATATTATAATAAATGTATATTACATTTATTTCCGTACCACGGCCTGGGATTGCCTATTCAGATGTTGCAAAATAAAGTACAAATTTTATTTCTCATGATTACTTTAATATTTGTTCCTTATTTTGCATTAAATCTTATTCTCAACTACCCTGGAAAAAATTATCATTTGAATAAATTTAGATTATTACGATTCATATTATGCATTGTTATTAAAACAGTTGTATTTCCATGGTTTTGTTTTTATAATTAAAGAAGTGCGCATTCTATAAAAAAATTTGTTATTAAACATTTTATTCCAACTTGTGTAATTTTTCCATAAATTTAATTTGTTCATTTTCATTGCTATTTTTCACGATTTAAACAAAAATTACGCATCCTAGTGTCGTTTTCCCAAAAAGTTCATTTTTTTATTTCTAATGTATTCTAATAACAAATTTTTATAACTTTTTTATTTGAATAAATTTTTTTCTATTTATTTTTTTCCTTCTTTCGTGTCGTTTTTCCAACAATTCAATTTCTTTATTTTCAGTCTTATTTTTTTACGATTAAAACAAAAACTGCGCGTTCTATCAAAAAATGAGTCATGACAAATTTATAGATTTTTTTTGTGTGTATAAGTTTTGTTCGTAATTTTTTTTCGTACCTTGCGCCGCTCTTCTGAAAATTTAATTTCTTGTATTTTTAAAGTTATTTTTCACGAATCAAACAAAAACTACGCATGCTATCAAAAAATAATTTAGAACAAATTTGTAGCTATTTTTCGGATCAACAAATTTGTAGCTATTTTTCGGGTCAACAAATTTTGTCTATTCATTTTTTTCGTATCTTGTGTCGTTTGTCTAAAAATTCAATTTTTCTATTTTTAATGCAGCTTTTTACGAATGAAACAAAAACTACGCGCCCTATCAAAAAGTTATTTCTAAAAATATGTAGACCTTTTTTGAACACACAATTTTTGTGGAATCATCTTTTTTCGCATCTTCTATAGTTAGACCGCAAAATGGAATTTTTTATTTTCTGTTATTTTTTGTGCGGTCAAAATTTGAATTTTCGATTTTTCAAAAAAATTCAAAAAGCTGTTGTGATAATCTTATAGGGGGTTCAAAATTCAAGGTTTTTTCCCTCTGACATGTTTTCATATCGTGCGTTGTTTGGCTTAAAATGTTAATTTTCGTTTGCTTTTTGGAATTTTGTAAATGCTATAACTCCGGTAATTATTTTTTATCAAAAAAAGTCATGAGAATAAATTGTTAATCTTTTTGAGTACTTCTAATAAACGTACATAGAATTGAGCTGCCGGATCGAATAAGGGCACATAAAATTATTTCGCCGAGAGTCGGAAGACCTCTGGAGGCTTTCTGAAAAATTTTCTAATTTCAATTTTTAAAGACTATATCTAGATGTAGAATTTCATTGCGCATCTTTTTCCCCCCAGGCAAAAAGTTGTAGCTTTTTTATTTTTCTAATTAAAGCCAAAAAACTGACTTTTTTGAAAAAATCGATTTTAATTCGTTTTTCACTTCAACTCGTGCTCAGTCAGTCAGTTTTTGGAATTTTTTAATAAAATTTTCAGGGTATGTAGCTCGAAATGTCCTTTGACTGATACAACAAAAGGAATTAAAAAATTTATTTTAAAAAAATTGTTAATAATTTTTTTCTGATGCTTGGCGCACATTGGACTTCTCTAACTTCCAGCGTTTCGTTTATCGAGCGAATTTTCAGCAACAAAAAACTTCCAGCGAGAAAGTTGTTAGCAACAGTACAAAGAAGTTTTCTGGAAAATGTTAGCCCAATCGAACTGATATTTAAGAAATTATTAATGTCTCAAGTCGCCAGCGGCTATACGACTCGCGCGCGGACTGTAGCGAGAGTCTCAGATCCGAGTCTTAATACAGTTCACTGGCGCCAAAAATGAAAACTAATCAAGAAATCAGGTAATATAAAAGTATTATGAATGAATAAATAAATTAATGTGCATAATGTAAAATAATGTATTCATTTCATATTGGTTCTATTTTTGCGACGAACTGTGCAAAAGTAAAACAAAACATAAACATCTAATAGTTGGGATTCACCGGATTCCTAATTCCGCGAATTTTTCAATGCTTCAAATTTGTGGAATTGACAAAAGTGAAAGGTCGAGAAAGTGCACTTGTTTTTGGTTCGTATTGTAATATTAATAATCTAAAAAAATTTGAACAAGTATCTCATTAGTAATCAAAAGTTCATAAAGCATAATATTTATATTAAAGACGTTTATATATTTTTTAATTATTGTAATATTAATTAAATAACGGAAAAAGATTTTCAATTGAAATAAATTATTTTAATACAATGTTATGTATTTATTTAGTGATTCATAATACTTTGATATTACCTGATTTCTTGATTAGTTTTTATTTGTGGCGCCGGTGAACTGTATTAAGAATCGGATCTGAGACTCTCGCTACAGTCCACGCGCGAACCGCATAGCCGCTAGTGACTTGACACATTATTAATTTCTTAAATATCAGTTCGATTGGGCTAAAATTTTCCAGAAAACTTCTTCGTATTGTTTTTAACAACTTTCCCGCTTGAAGTTTTTTGTTGCTGAAAATTGGCTCGATAAACGAAACGCTGGAAGTTAGAGAAGTCTAATGTGCGCCAAGCATCAGAAAAAAATTATTAACAATTTTTTTTAAATAAATTTTTGAATTTCTTTTATTGTATCAGACAAAGGACATTTTGAGCTACATTCCCTGAAAATTTTATCCAAAAATTACAAAAACTGACTGACTGAGCACGAGTTGAAGTGAAAAACGAATTAAAATCGATTTTTTCAAAAAAGTCAGTTTTTTGGCTTTAATTAGAAAACTAAAAAATCTACAACTTTTTGCCAGTGGAAAAAAAGATGCGCAATGAAATTCTACATCTAGATATAGTCTTTAAAAATTAAATTTCGAAAATGTTCCAGAAAACCTCCAGGGGCCTTCCCACTCTCGGCGAAATAATTTTATGTGCCCTTATTCGATCCGGCAGCTCAATTCTTAAATCTTCAAAAAAGTGGTCTGACAAATTTTGAAAATGCTCTCACTTTTTGAATTTTTATCCAAAATGGCTGGCTAACGAACTTGACCTTCATTTTCGGACATCTGACGGGTATATCAAAGCCCAATCCAATATGTCAAATCTTTCGAAAGTTATCGTGCTAACAAAATAAAAATCTACAGACAGACAGCCACATTCGTAAAAACCTGTTTTTTGGGTTCAGGAGGTCTCAAAACGTGGAGATTTGACAGAAACGGGGGGCGGGCCCCCGCCAAATTTGACAAAAATCTAATACCTCCTCTGATGAGAATGTAAAAATTAAATAAAATTTTAGACAAAGGATCCCGCACCAAAGCTTTTTTGAATAAACTATTGGGATTAAAAATAACAGATTCAAAAAAAATTATCGTGGTTAAAAATAACTTTATAATAAGTGCAGGAAGCGTCCTCTACCAGAAAAGGTATTTGAATTTATTTTGAATTTTTTTAACATCCCTTAAACATGCAAACAAGGAAATCGACATTTCCAGAAAACCAAAACCGCACAGGAGTTTTTTATTTTAGTATTGGGGCTAGAAATCAATTCACAATAAATGTGGGAAACATACCCTAGCAGGGAAATATGTTGAGTTTATGTAAGGGGTTGTTTTAACTTCAAATGCTGTTAAATATGACCCTATAGGGTCACATTTAAGGGCATGTATTATTATATTAATACATGCCCTTGAATATTTTTATTAGGTTGTATTTTTCAGATTGATTTCCGACCCCAATAGTATAATCGAAAAATCTCCTGTGATTTTGTTTGTTAGTAAATGTCGATTTCCTTGTTTGAGTACTTAGATAAAATTAAAACAACCCTTAAAATCATTTCATGTTTGAGTACTTAGATAAAATTAAAACAACCCTTAAAATCATTTCAACGATTTTCCCTGCTAGGGTATGTTTTTCACATTTATTGTAAAATGATTCTCAACCCCAATACTATAATAAAAAAAACTTTTGTGGTTTTGGATTTTTGGAAATATCGAGTTTTTTGCTTGATGTTTAAGGCATGTTTAAACAGTCCTTAAAATAAATTCAAACCCTTTTCTGGTAAGGAATGCTTCCTGCATTCATTTTAAAGTTATTTTCGACCCAATAGTTTAATAAAAAAATTTCCCTTGGTTTTTGTTGGTAAGAAATTCTTGCTTGAATGTTTAGGGGATGTTAAGAAAACTCTCAAACATGTAAAAATGTAACATGTACATGTAAAAATGAAAAGTTCGGCAATTGTTTACGTAAAAACTGTCCATTTTTCTCATGAATTTCTTTTAAATTATTGATCTGTCCGTTTAAAATTACAAAAAAAAAAAAATATATATATATATACGGGGCCGTCCATGAATCCCGTGACGCATTTTTATTTTGTTTATATCATTGTATCCTTTTTCAATTCAGGAAAATTCTATTCTCATCTATATTTAAACAAAGGAAAAGGCGTCACGAGATTTATGGACGGCCCCTAATTAGACATTTTGAAAAAGCCATTTTCTGTACATTTGGTGGGGGGTCTTTTAGTTTCAATTTTTAATTAGTAATCATTTTTTTAACCTTCTAAAATTGATATTTCTTGAAATTATTATCAAACAAATATATATATTTTCTTCTTTTTTTAGGATTTTCCCAAAAAAATGTCTATCATACTGTGAGTTCGTGATCTTCAGTTTGGATTTATTTATATTATATCATGTATATTATATATTATATATTAGGATATATTAAAATATTATAGTATAATATAATTATTAATAACGGTATTTTATATATGTATAATAATAATTATTAATTATATTATAGTATACTTATGATTTATATGTGCCTTTTCTTCTCTTCATAACTCCTAAGATGAAAAACAAACAGAAGTCAGCCTTACAGAATATGGCATGTATTCGCGATAAGTAAATCCCCAATGCGAAAATTTGATGGGACTTTGCTTGTTTATCAATTTATTCCAATTTAAAAATCGTTCAAAGTTAACCTCATTTTAAACTCCATGATACGTAATAAAAAGAATAGAACTAAAGTTAGCCTATCAAGTTAGGTTGTTCTATTTTTAATTTAAGCTAACTTCAGTTCTATTGTTTTCACGTATCGTGGAGGTTAAAATGGGGTTAACTTTGAACGATTTTTAAAGTGGAATAAATTGATAACCAAGCAAAATCCCATCAAATTTTCGCATTAAGGATTTTCATATCGAGAATACATGTCATATTCTGTAAGCTTGACTTTCTTCATTTTTCTTAGGAGACATGCAGAGAAGAAAAAGACACATTTGAACGAAGTTTGAATTTTTAAAACCCATTTCATATAAAAGAAAACCTAATATATATTCGAAACAGTAATACAGGAGAAATACATGGTGACATATTCCAAAATTTGTAGTTTTTTTGCTTTATTTTATACCCTTTTCTAATATTGAAAACAATATTTAAATTAAGAAATATTGGTATATCGTGAAAATATAATACGCCTGCAGGGTACCTCTTTGACTTTGACAACAAACCTGTTGAAATTATTCCTATATTCAATTAACGCTATTACCTTTTTTCCGTATTAAATGTTTATTTTTGAAGAATTCCCATATGGTTGGTTATCTAGTTCTTTATTGCCACCCTTCAATTATTTATTAAAAAATAATTATTACAAATATTTTGAATAGGTAAATTTACTACTTGAAACGAATCTAATGTATCTAAACTATATGAATTTCCGTCTGCCCCTGGAGTTGCATTCCAATTACAAATGTAATTCGCTCAATATGTCGGTTTCCACTGTTCAACCCAATAATTTCCAATAGAGAAGCGCACGCGTTTGAGATATAAAGGGAAATTGCAAACCACCCGATGGTTGATTTTTAGACTATAATAACCATTCGAACTCTTTCAACCTTCAACTTGCGTTTTGTACTGGAAGAAAAATGTAACATGTGTAACAGATCCTTTATTATGTTTCAAAGATTCAGCAACAAATATTAACTATTTTGAACAAATATCCATAAAATACTACTTAATCACTTGACCAATATATCATTAGGGTGACCTTTATTTTTCAAAGTCATATTTTTTTTGTTTTCACCTTCTATTTTTGCTCGAATACCCAACAAAAATAATGTTCTGATTGTCTTTATGGGAACCCAAATAATCCCCCCATGAGTGCTAATTGCACGGAGAAACATGGATGTTCAATAGATGTTCAAAGTATAAGATAGGACCGCCAAACATACATATATGAACACGTAATATCCAGTATATTTTTGAAATATTAGGCTTAAATATATTTCTATGTTAAACTGAAACATCCAAGATATTAAAATCTTACAGGAAAACACGCCAGACCTCTGTCGGCCGCTTGATGAAGCTTATAGTCAATTTCGTTCGTTTTCCTTTCATGTCGTATGTAAACTTGTAGAAAAATGATGATTACTGATATTTGGTTTACAAATATTAATAATAATGCTGTAAATTGTTTGGATAGAGTGAAATCGTTGACGCAAGTGCTGTTTCTATATCAAAAAATTCTTCGATGTAAGAACGCTCTGCATTACATATCTTTAATATCCACGCTATCATGTGGTTAAACATTAAATATGTTAACCTGAAACATCTAGATATTGGTTAAACATCCATTTTTCTCCGTGTGGGAGTTTTACGTAATAGTAAGGTTAAACAATTTATTAAACAATTTATTTCGTGTAGAAGTTGAAAAATAGGAATATATTATATAGGTGTCATATGCGTCTTATACTGAATGTGAGCAATGTTATTATCTAATATCAAAATTTTTGGACAGTTACACGTAAACTTTGTTTTTAGTGAGATTTTTGAAAAAAGCACGTCTCTGTCTGTTGCTAGGATCGTGAAGTTGCGCATCTTAAATTTTTTTGATTCCTGAAGTTGGATCATTTTGATACTACATAAATGGAAGATTGAGCTGCAGCACTTTTGATACCTCAGGATTTACTGTGATTGTTTAAACAAAATCTCTTTATTTCAATACACCTTTTCCGGGAAAAGCGATAAATTTGTACATTTTTCGAAATTTTTCTACCAATTTGACGTTTTTAAGCATCTATTTGTTTCTCACTTTGAGTTATTCAACCAACTTTTTACATGATAATATCCAAATTTTCTAAAAAATTGCAATAGAAATACATTTTTCCTATTTTTCATCAATGACCTATATATTTAAACATATTGTAGGTATTGTTTAAACAGTTTATAAAATATTAAAACAAATAATAACATTGTTGAAATTCATTATAAGACTCATAGCATGTATAAATATATACCGATGATTGCAAAAATGTTGACCACTTTGAGTCCCAGTCATTTTCCTTTAAATGATACATTTTTTCTGAAATTATCTCAGTAAAGCACTTATCAACGTTTACTTCTATCCACCTTGTCAAACGCTTTTTCCAGGTGTACAAATGCACAGAAAAATGTTTTCCTTACTCTCAAACTTTTTTCTGTGATCTGTCTTAAGCTAAATATTTGATCCGTACATGATCTTCCTGGAATAAATCCACTTTGGACTTCCCATATATTTTCTTCTGTTATTTTCATGACCCAACGAATAAGTATTTTTGAATATATTCTACTTATGGTACTTAATAAGCTGATACCTCTGTAATTATTCCAGTTTGTTTTTATCTCCCTTTCCTTTGTATATTGGTACGATATTCGCTTTTTCCAGTCATCTGGAACTTCTCCCGTTTCGATACATAAATTTATCAATTCGCACAACCTGTGAGGTATGTAGTCGCCACTGTAATTAAGAATTTCAGTGTTAATACTGTCTACACTAGCATCTTTACCATTTTTTAAGTTCTTAATTATATCCCTAACCTTACAGGCACAGACTCTCTCAATTGAGTTTTCTAACATATCCTGTTCTATATCGCAGTTGTGGTGCCCTATAGCTTCATCTCCCAATAATTCCTCATACGATTCTCTCAAGGCGTCCAGTATCCGATCTGTATCATATAGCATTTCACCCTTGTTATTTCTCAGGCTGCTTAACTCTGTGATTTTAAACTTTCTTTCATTCGCTTCTTTCTTTTCTTGGACGGCTGCTTAAATTTCATCATTCCACCATACATCACCAGACATTCTTCCTACAACCCAAGCTGCCTTATCTATGCGTGCGATTATCTTATTCTGAATATCTATTCGCACTTCCGTTTTCTGTAAATTTTCAATCTTGATTCGCGCTTTTTATTTAATTTGAATGAATATAATTTCTCTTTGCTATCACAAAATTCTGAAAATAAGTGGATTTAATCATTAAATGTTACTTTTAACCATTTTTTGAACAATAATTCCATATTTTTATCTATTCTGCACATATAATTTTTTGGTTTAAATTGTTTATTTTATTATAATCGCATATCCTGTGACACATTCTTTGACCTCTTAGTTTTATATTTTCATACTCTCTTGGAGTACCCTTAAATAAAAAAAAACATATTCTAGGCAATTTGGAAAAATGTTTGTTTTCGAAAATCTCATTTTCTAAAATGGTCAACTTTTGGGCAATCACCCATACTTATTTTGCGATTTCTACCAGGAATAAATTATTTGAAAAAATGAAATTGTTTAAACAATTAGAAATTAGTTAAAAAATGAGTGAGTTAATATTTATAATATTTTAATATTAAATATATTTACGAAGTGTCTATTCGTCCCGAAATTCGGGATGACTAGTCCAATATTTTTCGTAAGTATGGCTAGTCGTCTCGAATTTTCGGGACAACTGGTCCATCCCTTTTTCCAACACCCCCAATTCTTCGGGATGACTAGACATAGCCATATATTTAATACATATTATATTATTAAAAATTATGGCCGATTCTTATTCCCTCAAATATCCTGAATAGGAACAGGTATTGCAAGTTACATTAGTACAATATTTTGGCATTTAAATCGCACATTAAGAATAATTTGCGTTTCTCCCATGTTAAATCAATGGGAAACTTCATGGTCTTTGGGGCAAGGGTTAATATTAACCGATTTTGCTCAGATTTGGAGAAAATTTTCTTGGGCATTCTGAAAAAAGTAAGGAGTGAGAACAAAAAAATATTCTAAATTTTTCTTAATATAAATAAGGACCACTCTAGTGTATCATGCATGCCCTTATAATTTATATATATATATGTATGTGACATTTCTATTTTACTTAGAGAAATGTTCTTTTATGTCGAAAGGATGTTTCTTGATACAAATGTTTCAAAACAAAACAGCTAAGAGGACGATGGTTTTGCCCCCAAGACAACTTTTTCTCTGAGTGTTCGTTTAAATTTCAAACAAACAACCAGAGAAATTTTAAAGTTATCAAATTGGTCTTATTTTTCAAAATTAAAATTTATCGTTTCCAGATAAACCAAATAGACAAATATTTCCCAAAAAATTACTGACTGATAACTTAATGAAACTAATGATAAGTTTAGAAATTGTGAAAGTATTATCAACCACGATCAAAATTTACATTCTAACTTAAAAAAAATGAGTGTATGGATTGTTTGATTTAATAATACCGCAGATTATATGTACCTTTAAGTCAATTTAATTTCTTATTTTTATTATTTTTACATTTATAAAATTAGATTTACGATTCAAGTCACTAAAAATATACATGCTGACATCTATATTAGTCATATATCACTGTACTTGTATATGAAAAACTACAAAAATATATCAATAATAAATATTAGATAAAATACACATTTTAATACTTTCATGTACATAATACAGGAGCAAAAGTTCAATTACTCCATCTTCTTCTTAGACGTACTCGAAGATTGCCTTGTTGCTGCTCTTAGGTATATTTTCTTCAGCCCGAAAAACAAAAACATTGAGATAATCAAGTAGAAAGCAGCCACGTCGAGCGAGTAATACTGCAGAACACCCATGTGTCTGAAAGAAAGAGTTAAATAAATTACTTCTGCTAGTATTAGTCCGGCGGATAAGATAACCAATAATTACGCATTTCGGCTCACAGACGGAGCCTTTTTTTACATTCTCAACCTAATGAGAAGGTTTTATGTAAAAATTGACTTCGTCGGTTTTCATAAAATCTCCACGTTTTGAGACCTCCTGAGTCAGGAAAAACAATTTTTACGGTAGTAGTGGTTTGTGAGCACGATAACTTTCAAAAAAATCATCAGATTGGATTGAGCTTTCTACAAAAATCAGAAATTCTATTTTCCAGAAAAACTATGCGGGATATGAAAAAATTATT
Source organism: Andricus curvator (assembly GCA_932195095.1). Classification (NCBI taxonomy): domain Eukaryota; kingdom Metazoa; phylum Arthropoda; class Insecta; order Hymenoptera; family Cynipidae; genus Andricus; species Andricus curvator. The sequence goes on from CAKNYM010049522.1 coordinate 20,875, forward strand.
CATCTTGATAATATTTACAAATTTACTTTAGGCCATTTTTTGATAAGACGTATAGGTTTTGTTTCAATCGTGATAACGCGTTTTAAAAAATAAAAAATTTAATTTTCGGGCCAAACTATGCGACATTAAAAAAATGTAAGAAAACTTAATTTCTGCTTCTAAGAAGACCTATAAAAAATCGTCCTGAATCTTTTTCTGATAGAACTCACGGTTATTCTTTTAAACATTGAAACTGCTATTGACATATCGAAAATTAAAATTGTCTGCCAAAAGACGCAAGATATGAAACAGAAGTGTAGAAAACAAATTGAATTTCATTTTCAAAATGTATTTGGCACACCCAAGGAATGTTTTGAGGGTGGGAGGCACTCGAGATAATGGACTTATTTACCTAGGCATTATTTCTAAAAGTTATGTCAACTTATGTTATACTTGTTAAACCAGAGTGGTAAATATATGAATCCCTATTCAATTGAAGTGTATAATTGTAGATATTGATACTAAATCAATACTTGAAATAAGGTAATCAAACTGCTGCGAAGTACTATGGATGTACTCACTATGGGTGTATTTATTTGTGTTCATTTTATGAGCATTTTGCTTGCTTATAGGTATCAAATACGTTTGCTTCCTCACAGAGGGAGGTTTTTCTCTAACAAAAGAAAAAAATGGATACTTCCGATATTTTTCAAACTTATGTCTCTCTCTTACCGAAAATCTTATTTTCAGAAAATCAGAGATCCGATCAAAATATCAATCGATGTATTCTCTTACAGTGAAAAACTTTTCAACTTACGGTAATATTATATTTTAAATCGAAACAAAAGTTTTCTTCGTAAAAACAATGTAACTTTTTTTTTTAACTTTCTAAGTTGCTATTGATTAATCAAGAAAGCTCATCGAAAGTTCGTCAATAGGTCAATCCACGCGTCTCTAAGACGCAAACAATTACGTCAAATACAGTACTGTTATATTTCCAATATTAAAAAGCAAATCCTCTTATAAACAAAGTAAATGATTTTTTCAAAAATTTGAAAATGATATTGGTAGGTTATGGTAGATCATGAAAGGTTCTTCAATTGGGCAATCGGTGCGTTTCGAAGACGCGAAAAAATATATCATGTACTGTTGTATTCCTAATATCAAAAAAGTTTTCCTCATATCAAGAACATAAACAATATTTTAAAAATTAATTAATTAATATTAATATAATTAATATAATATGTATAATAATAATTTAATTAATAATAATTTCCTTTTAATTTTTAACAGTATTTTATTTTATTTATTTTTATTTTAACAGTATTTTTTACATTTATAAATCGGTATTGCTAGATCATAAGAGATCATAGAAGGTATGTCAATAGATCATTTGACGTGTCTCGAAAACGCGAACAAATATATATACTAGATAAGTAGATATCGTGTTTTTGTATGTATTTAGAATATCAACAAAGTTTTTCTTATACAAACAAGTCACTTTTTTTTTTGTTAAAATCTGCAAACTAAACAAAAAACCACTCCTAAATGGCCGATCTAGCTCAAAATAAACTAAAAATCCTATCAGGCCTGGATATCGATCGAAGCTACAATTCGTCAAATTGCATGATCATTGCTCTTTTACTTTTCGAGGTATGCTGAACAGAAAAAAGTTGCGCACACACACACACAAACACGGACATTCTTTAAAAATTGTATTTTCGATCTCCTGCGGTCGAATTATATCGAACTATGCCAAAAAAGTATATTTGAAAATGTAGGTCATTACAAACCTCCCTCTATGAGGAAGCAATTATAAAAAAAGTTTTATGAATTATGTGAAAAAAACCTTATGAAATTTTCGTGAAAACCTTATTTTAAAAAAGGAATTTTAAATAAAGGAGCTGAAAATCTTCCTGCTACTTTTTTAAACATTTCTTTACTATAATATTATTAGCAGGTGATGCACGCGCGTAAAGCGCACTTTCATGTTTGTGGCTTTTTACTCTATTATATTTATTCTATTTATTCTATTCTAATATTTATTTTATTCTGGATTTTATTTAATTTTTATTTTAAAATCCATTATTAAAGCAATTTTTAAGTATTAAGACTAAGGTTTGTGGCAAACAATAATTAATAATTAATAGCTTCAAACTAAAAGCATTTAAAATTTAAAACAAATATATTGAACGATATTGAGTTTAAAACGTTCCAAATCAAACAAATTTATATTAGGTATAATTTTGAAAAAAAAATATTTTGAATGGACTAAATATGAATTAAACTTGTATGATTTCTAACCAAAAGTCTTTAAAATTTAATAAGTTAAAATTGAAAGTGTTTGAAATTGTAAAATTTTCAATCAGAATCTCTCAGAATTGAAAAATTGCAGACTGAAATTTTTTTAATTGAACAATTTTATGAGAAAGGATCTGAAATTGAACAATTTTAAATGACTTCGGATTAAAATTTCGAAAAAGGACAGTTTCAAAATATTCAGAATTGAATCGTTTTAAATTAGAATTTTGAAAACTGGATCATTCAAAATTCAAAGGAATTGAAATTGTATTATTACCAAATTTAATGTTTTGAAGTGAAAGCTTCTGAAATTCTAGAATTTTAAGTTGTTATCAGATGAAAAATCTCTCATTTGACATTAAAATTAATTAGACAAGTTTTTCTATGATCGGGCAATCAATTCAACCTCATTTTCACTGCACAAATTAGAATTTTTTTATTATAAACCTTTAAAATTTAATTTTTCTAAAGAGTCTTTCAAAATAAAAATTAATTTTGAATGGAAAACATTAAAAATAGAAAAGTGTCTACTGTGGAACGTTGAAAATTAAACTAATCCAAACTTCATTTAAAACTGAAGACACTTTTAGTCACCGAGAATTGTGATATTAAATCTTTTTGATACTCAATCCATTAAAAATTTCAATAACATATATTAATTAAATTTAAAACGGTGAAAAATTCAAATTGTTAATTATATTTTTCGAAAGTCAACCATTTCGATTTCAATTGCAAAATTGAAACTTATGTAACAATTAAAAATGTTAAAGATTATTTAATTACTGAGGTCTATTTTGATCTTTAACAGAACAATTTTTAACTTTTTAATTTCAAATCGTTAAATTTTCGAAACTTTATTTAAAATTCTTATTCATTCTTGAAATCCTCCAATAAAATATTTTTCAATTTTAAATGATTCATTATTTAAATTTTCAACTAAAAATAGGAAAATTTTAAGATATTGCATTGAAAATAAAAATATAAGAATAAAAAAACAATATTGATATTGTATATGATCCCAATGTTCGAAATTTCATAATTTTAAGCCTTTCAATTGAAAATTGTTTTGTTTAATGTTAAGTTCGAAATTTTAAATATTTTGTAACATTTTCAAATAATAAAATAATTCGATTTGCAATGCCTAGTTCTAAAATCTTCTTGAATTTGAGAAAATATTGTCTAAATTTTTCATTGTTTTGAATTTTTTTGGAGGGATTTAATTCAAATTTATTTAATTACAAATCCTTTAAACTAAAAATTGTGCAATTATCAAGTCTTCCAATTGGATATTTTACGATTTTGAAGAATTTCAAATCAAGAAAATTTTGTAAGTTTAATATTAAAAAAAAAAAACAGTTTGCTTTTGAAGCAAAAAAACTTTAATTTCAAGGCCTCGAAAATTAAACTGTCTTAGAATGCGCATTTAAAACTATAATTCTGAATTGAAATTAAAGAAATTTTAAAAATGATAATTTTCACCGTTTAAAATTGAAGAATTTTAAATATTTTGAACCTTTAAAGTTTAATAGTTTCGTTGTCGATACCATTTTGGTTTAGACTAGTAGGTCACTAGCCGTAATTCCATCGACCAAAAACTATTTCACTTCGCTAGTCGACAACATAACATCAAAACTCAATTTAAAGTTTAATTATTCCAGAAACATTGAAAATTATACGCATTCTAAATGGAAACTTTCATAATTAATGAATTAAAACTTATGAAAGCGTTACAAATTAAACAATGCCAAACTTCGTTTAAAAATTGAAGCATTCTCAAATTAGGATCTGGAAAATAAGTAATTAAAAATAATTAATTTTCAATCTGTGCATTACGAATAAACTGTCACATTGACATAACAGAAAAAGTCGTAGACAAAAAAATGCGCGAAAAGTAAGCGGAAACGTAGGAGCTTCAATGTGGACACGTTCTCATTTTTTATTTTCAATGTTATTTTTTACGATGAAAACAAAAACGATGCCTCTTATTAAAAAATGGCCCAAAAAAATATGTAGATCTATTTGAGATGAACAATGTTGCTTAATAAAATTTTTTCGTATCTTGCATAGTTTGACACGAAAAGTTTTTTGAGCATTCAAATGCCTAAAGAAATAGCTTGTGACACGATTCGGATAATTCACTTAAAAAATGTTCATTATCCGCCGGACTATATTCTAATGTAACTTGCATTCTGAAAATGAACTTTCTGCTTCAGGAATAAGGATGTTGCATTTTTACTATTGTAACCCCATCCATGAATACTCTCCAAAGGTCTTTCCATCTTTTGAAACCCATTCTACTTTTTCAGTATACAAGAATGAAAGAGAATAAAAAACATACTCAAAGACTTTAATGAAAAGTACTTCATTTTTAGAGATAACACTCAATCTTGTAATGAAGACGGAACAAAAATATATAAAAATTTTTTTTAAAGTTTCTCAAATAGAATTTTTTAAAGTCTTCAGCATTTTCGATTATTTCTGAGAGAGTTTAGGATGTACTTTTTGAAATTTGGTTTGATATAACTTATTATAACTTAAATGTTATTGAAAATGTTGTTTATATATATTAAGTTACAAATAGTTTTTCAGAAGTTGATGATTGGTATATTTAAAATTTAAACTTCAAAAATTGAAGCCGCGCGTCAAAAAGGGGCCTGACTACCATTTGAATAAGTCACCTGGAGTGCACGTAGAATTTAATGGTATTCACTATTGAGCCACATTCAGGTGACTTATTCAAATGTTAGTTAGGCCTCTTTTTGACGCGCGACTTCAATTGTTGAATGCTTTCTTTGGTTCTAATGTATTTTAGAGTGCTTTTTCATTTGCAGGCTTCTGTATGTGAACACTTTAAGTTTGGAAACTTAAAACTTCTGTTTCTTCAATTTAAAATGATTTGCAATTCTAAAATTACAAACATCGAGTTAAAAACTTTAATTTTGAAAAGTAACAAGCATACAATTTGGGAATATAAAGTGTGAAATTTGTTCCAGAATTGATTCTTTGACAATTTAAAAAAAAAATTAAATTAGATTGTATGGTATTTAAAAATTAAATCCGCTGCTGACTTTCAATTAATTTACAACTGTTAATTTCATTTGTAGTCATTATGGTGGCACAATATTTTATTGTTCTTGCAAATACAGATATTAAATTACTTACTTTTATAAGATGATGAAACTTAATTTCATAAAATAACAAAATATTTATTTCCGTTAATTCTTCAATAGGCAGGGGCTAATTATTCAAAATTCGAGTGTATACCATATATTGAGATTTCAAAGATTTCTTAAGATTTCGCCAAATTTGACAGATTCCAGAAGATATTTTTGGGTCTCGAATTTTTTTTAAATATCAACGGTTACGAAGTATTTTGAAATATTTCGAAATATTTCGAGTCATTTATAATTATTTCAAGTGATTTCAAAAGATCTAGATGAATTTCAAAAGATTTCAAGGAATTTTAGACCAGTTTAAGAGATTGCAAAGAATGTTATGAGATTTCAAGGGATTTAAAAATAAGATTTCAAGTGATTTCAAATGATTTCTAGAGACTGTAAAGAATTGTTAAAGATTTCAAAGATTTTCACAGATTATCTATCAATTTTGATCGATTTTAGAAAATTTTAAGTAATTTTAGATCAATGTAAGAGATTACAAAGAATTCTTCGGAATTTCAATGAATTTAAAAATAATATTTCAAGTGATTTCAAATAATTTCTAGAGACTGTAAAGAAATGGTAAAGATTTCAAAGATTTTCACAGATTATTTATCAATTTTAATCGATTTTAGAAGATTTCAAGGGATTTGGAGAGATTTTAAAAGATTTAAAGCGTTTTCAATGTGTTTCAAAGTATTTCAGGTCATATCACAAAACTTCTAAAGGTTTCAAGTGGTTTTAAAAGATTTCAAAAAATTTCAAGAGATTTCTAGAGACTCCAAAGTATTTTAAAAGGTATTGAGGATTGACGAGGTATTACAAATTATAACTCAATTCAAATGATTTCGAGGGATTTAAAAAAATGGGATTTCACGGGCTTTCCAAATTTTTCAATTGATTATGACGGATTTTTCAAAATGTTACAGTTTCTTAAAGCTTTTGAAATTATTTCAAGGGGTTTCATGGGGTTTCAGAGAAATTTATAGGATTTTATGAACCTTCAAAAGATTTCAAGACATTTTAAGAAATTTTGAAAGGTTTCAAAGGTTTTAAAAGATTTCAAAAGTCATAAAACCCTCATTTGATACTATAAGGCATAAGTATTTTGAGATACAAATGTATATATTTGTATTCTTTTTATAGGGTTTGTGGTCAGTGAACCGTAAGTAGCATTTTTCTGATATATTTTCATATTTTAAGTATTACAACTTATGAGTAAAGTGCCTAATTAATTAAAAATATGTATTTTTGACTAATTTAGCTCTTTTTAATGCAATCCAGTGCAGGACTTCAAATATGGATAAGAAATAAAAAAGGATAATAATGCTAGTTGTTTGAATAAAGGACCTAGTTTTACGCCGTGTAATCAGATTTGCTTGATCTAGATTTTATAAAATGTAAGAAGCATTTACCTGGAAGTACTTTTCAAATGTTCAGCATCCCCGTACTTTGACACGTGTTCCACCCACCATGCTGCTAATTCCTTTGTTCCTACTGGAAGATCCCTTAACAGCACACTTCTCCTTTTAGCTGCTTCTCTGTAAGGGTTTTTGTCGAGAGAGGCAACTTTTAAAATACTCTCCCGAAGATCGGTGATCGATATACTAGCTAGGTCCACAACGAGGGCATATCCAAGTTTTTCTGCAATAAGAGACAAAAATTGTAAGAAGTATCATCACAGGTTGTCACCTATTCAACCTTTTTCACCTAGTTTGAAATTTATCACCTATTTCACCTATTTTGGAAATTTATCAGCTTTTTCACCCATTTTTGGAAATTCGTCACTTTTTCATTTGGCTAAGCAAAATTTTTTTTTTCAATTGTTACTTCCAGAAACTTTTGAGACCATATCCATTTTAATTCAGTTCGCGGTTCAAGCTAGTGTCGCAGAATCAGTCGCCGAAGAATATGTTTTTCAAATATAACGAGACGACACGAATTTGACCTGTTTGATAAAAAAAAATTGACAAAGTTATGAATTTCTTTGAGAATTCTTTGCAGATGACGCAGCCTATCAAATAGAGTTGCCGATTTTTAAAGTGTAGTATACGGTGGAGCTGAACTAAGTTTAAATTAAAGTTCTAAGTAAATGGAATTTATTGATGGTTTATGGTAATATGGCATCCCACGAACATTGAAAGATAAACACGTAAATAATCGGTCGGGCTCTTTTTGAAAAAAGTCGATTTTTGTATTCAATTACTAAGAAATGAAGAAATTATAATAAGATTATATGTTAAATGTTGGTTAACATTTGTTTTAATAGATTTTTTTGATTGAATGTGGTTGTTTGTTATCCCATGAATATTTCATGATAAAAATGAAAATCATCGGAGAGGCGCTTTCTAAAAAGATTGAGTTTGTGCCTTTAATTTAGTTAAAAAATTAGTTTAGTAATATACTTTTTTAAATTCCCGTAAACAAACTATTATTTGTTGATATTCATATTCAATAAATAAAATTTTGTTTTATAGTATCAAAAGTATATATTAGATGTGCAGAATGGTTTCATTTTAATAACATACAAAAATAGATTTTTTTTCTTCAAAAAACACCCCTTTGATTATTTTAATTTTTATCTTGATATAGTCGTGAGGTGACAGACAACCACATTCAACAAAAAAATCCATTGTCAAGAATTTTATCCAATATTGACCATATAGTCTTATAAAAATTTCTTCATGTCTTAATAATTAAATACAAAGATCGACTTTTTTCAAAAAGCGCTCCGCCGATTATTTTCATTTTCATCTTAAAATGTTCGTGGGATACCATATTACCATGAACAATAAAAAATCCCATTTACTTGGAACTTTCATTCAAACTTGGTTTAGTCCCACCGTGGGTAGTATTTAAACTAATACAGGCATTTCATTTTTGCGTCTTGCATCTAATAGAACTTTTAGGTTTCTTTCTAAATCATGCGGAAAATTCGAAAAAAACTTCAACATTAAAAAAATCGTGGCCGTTTTCTGTTCTAAATTTTTGCTTTAGGGTGAATATTATTTCATGAGATTTTATCGCAATTTTATCTCCCCTTCAAGGGGGAGAGAGAAATTATTTCTTTCAAAAAGTTCTAAAAATAAGTCTCTTGACACTTTTTTAATGCGTTATGTTCTAAGTTTTTACTAAATATGAACAAAACCGGTTGAAATAGTATTTTTTTAATTTCATGCTGTTGTAAAATAAAACTCGTACTTAAATTTTTTTCTGAAAGTCAATTTTCGAAGTTAATTAAAAACAATTTTTAACTTATGCTCAATTTATCTTAAATTTTTTTTCCAATATTCTTTCACAAAAGTATCTTAGCAACCACACAATGACATCATAAAATCGTATTATTTTGAAAAAATACAATTTTATACTGTATTATTCACATTTGAGTGCAATATCTGTGCCCATGATTTTAAGAAGGACCTGATATGATCAGTCATGTCCTATGAAAGAAAAAAACATGATTTCTTATGAAAAAAGTTTAAAACTTACGAAAAATAATTATTCTAACAATAGTTGTTGTAATTGAATTTTTTCTCACTGTTGCTACTTACCAATTTTTCTTAAATACTTGAATTTTAATAAACTGTAGCTTATTTTTTCAGAGAATACAACCTCTACATCTTTACTGTAGCCAATTTTAAAAATAAGTATATGATAATCTTTGTATATATGTTTGTTTAAAAAATGCTTTCATTAAAACAAATTGTTTCAATGATTTCTGCCACAGAAAAATTTACTTTCAAAATTGGTTCAAAAAACAATACCACATTTAAAAAAAAATTTCAAACCTTTTTGATATTAATCTACGTCATCAGCTTTAGAAGTAAAAATACCCATAACTTTGTCAAGATGGAACTTCCACAAAATGAAACTTCCCCTGGTTTTCGAAAGAAAACTAAAAGTTCTAATTTTCTGTATCAATCCGGTAAAATACGTATCGTTTAATAATAATAATATCAATAATATATATATATATATATATATATATATTCGGTTTCGGTTTCGATTCCTTTGGAATAGAACCGAAGGGCCTATGACAAAGCCACCGAACGCGTCCTCGGGTTGCGGATAGAGGGTTCCTGTACCAAGGGTTTCTGCTGAATATGGTTACAATAATTAATAAGCAGTCGCGGACAATTGTCCAGGGATGGTCCCGAAGGAATAACTCCTAAGCGGAGGCGTAACAACCGTGCCGAAAGCTGAATGGCACCTGGGTTAGGTGTCTCAAACGGTGACTCTGGGATACCGGGCGACCTCTCAGAGTATGCAGCCTTATCCTTGCACGCGGGGCTCTACAAGGACGGACTAACCCTTTCCCTAGCTGCTCGTGGGAACAACAATGAAACCACCAAAACACCAAAATGTTGTAGATGCGGTTCAAGACAATCGAACGCGCAGAGCACCCGACAATGGGTCGGCAAACAATGCCGATCAGCCTAGAGTTCGGGGTGCTGAAAATAATTTAGATGGAAACACGACGACGAACCGGCGAAACGCCCACATTGAGTGGACGGATCGACTCAGGGATGACGTGCTAGACTGCTACGATGCCAGCATTATCCCTGTTCGCGGAGGCTTTATGGCGCGTATGCACACTCTGTGGTGCCAGAAATACCCAGAGCTTCAGCACGTTTCGCACCAGTCTTTGCGAAACCAAGCCGACTACCTCCGGAAAAATGGATATGTACGCGGAGCGCTTCCCCAACCGCTGCTTTATGAAGCTGCAGACGAAGATGAGGAAGCGACATGGAGACCAACCGCAGAAAGCAGGCACCTTCTGAGAGATGATCGCAATTTCATTACTAGAAGGAACATTAACATGCAAGTTCCTCCTAAGCCCCAAGATCTGGCTGAAATGGATGCCTTCCTTCGTGGAGATATCTCGCAAGAGTCCAACCTCTGGACCATCAATTGCTCAGTTTATGGTGCTGCGAGAACTTTAGCTGATTCAAATCGAAGGCTGAAACCAACGATGGATCAAAAGACCAAAAGACGCTTGCATCAACTGAACAAGAAGATTGGATGGGCAAGACAGAATGCGTCCCGTGTTCAATCTGTGATTGACGACATAACATCTGGTAGACCGTTTATGGAAAAGGTTCGAAAGTTCGCCCAAGAACTAAGGATCTTGAATCACACACTAAACAAGTCAAAGCTACTGACAATTAAGCAGCATATTGTTGACAAAATACGGCTGTTATCTGACGCAAGGAGGAGAATACAGAAGAGGGAGAGATGGATCAGGGAGAATCTACAGTTTCTCGCTGACCCATCGCGCCTCTTCAGCGATCTACCTGTTTCTGTAAAAAATCCACCCAAGCCCAAGGAGGTAGAGACTTTTTGGAGAGAGGTGTACAAGATCCCGAAAACACTAGAGTTGAAAGAAGATACTCAAAATATCATCCGCTTCAAGAAGTTTTGCGACAACCTCATAAAATCTGAGGAGGAATGTCCATCAATCACTGCCGAAGAGGTGAAAAAAGCACTTAGAGGCACGAAGAACTTTTCCGCTGCTGGACCAGATTGTATCAAGAACTTTTGGTGAAAGAAGTTTACTTTTACACACCAACATTTGGCCCGCATATTCACCTCATATTTAAAGTCGGAGACGCCCATTCCGCAATGGCTGGTGTTAGGACGCACTATACTCCTTCTAAAAAAAGGCAACTTGTCCAACCCAGAGAATTACAGGCCAATAACTTGTTTGAACACGCTGTATAAGATCTTTACAGCTGTCCTCAACAACAGGATTGTTCGACGAATTGAGCCTGTATGGCGAGAGATGTACGAACAACGTGGCTCGAAAAAAGGTGTAGCAGGCTGTCGAGAGAATCTGCTGATTGACAGGTGTGTCTGTAAAGACGCTGCAGCCCATCAGCGCGTCCTGTCAATGGCCTGGATTGGCTACCGGAAAGCTTTCGATTCAACCTCTCATAGACTTATCATCTGTCTGTTGGAAAGCTTGAAGGTGCATCCACACATAGTGAGATGCATAGAGAGATTGATGCCTCTTTGGAAAACTAGATTTACTATCTCATCTAGAAATTATCGTGTGACAACGAACAACGTCACCTTCCAGAGAGGCGTCTTTCAAGGTGATACCATGAGCCCTTTGCTTTTTTGCATCACACTTTTGCCTCTATCTCTCGCACTACGAAATTCTCCTGGATACCTCTGTGGCAACACTAATTAGCGCGAGCATAAGGTCACTCATGTATTTTATATCGATGACCTGAACATCTATGCCTCTGGTAGAAGCAAACTTCAAACTGCTATAAATATTGTCAAGAACTACACAGGAGAGATTGGGATGGACTTTGGCTTGGACAAGTGTGCCAAAATTTATCTGAAGAAAGGAAAGATTACTGGCGTTCCCAAGGACCCTGAGCTTGTGGATATAAGTGTTATCAGACATCTTAATACTGGAGAGACCTATACATACCGGGGCGTGCCTCAAAACCGTATTCAGGACGTAACATCAGTGAAGGAGTCTTTCCGAAGCAGATACAAGCATCTTCTTCGACAGATTTGGTCTTCCAATCTGTCGGCGTTGAACAAAGTATCTGCGACTAACATGCTTGCCGTCCCGGTTCTACTCTACTCGTTTGGGGTAGTTCAATGGACGAAGAACGAGCTTAAGGCCCTTGATGTCATTACACGTAAGGTCATGCATATGCATAAAAGCTTGCATATCAATTCGTCAGTTCCGCGATTATATATTTCACGCCGTCAAGGTGGACGCGGACTTCTGAATCTCCAGTGTCTTCATAACCGGATTGTTCTAAGTACAGCTTACATCGTTGCGAATGGCAGAGATCCTCTCCTAAAGATGGTCAGGAACCACGAGATGATTGGCGAAGGAGCGTTCCTTTACAAAGCCGCGGAGCAAGCGGCCGAGATCCTTGGCCTGAATTTTAACATCAGAAGTGAAGAAAGTGCATTACTTCATCTAGATGCTTCACTTCTAAAAACCAAAGTGAAGAAAGCAGAGGTTGCAAATTTTCACCAAGAGCTACTCGACAAGAAAATGCACGGAAACTTTCACAGAAATGTAGAAAAACAGTCCTTGTCGAAGGAGCAAACTTTTGCTTTCCTCAAATCATCAGGACTTAATTCAGGTACAGAGGGTTTTATTTTCGCATGCCAGGACGGTGTCATTTCCACCTTAGCATACCGTGAGCGCATTTTATGTCAAGAAGTTCCCAGTGATAGGTGCAGAGCGTGTCATGCACATTCTGAGTACCTAGAACACATACTATCAGGGTGTCCGACCCACGCGGGAACCACGTATATCTATAGACATAATGCGGCCCTAAGAGTGCTTTATTACCATCTTTGTCGCTCTTACGGTGTTGGCCGCGACCCTGCCCTGCCGAACGCTCCAAAAGAGATAGAGTCGATTGTCCGAAACGAGAAGTGCCAAATTTTCTGGAACTACGATTTTCGGGCAGCAGTCTCCGTTGCGCACTCGAGGCCTGACATTGTTCTCCAAGACTTCGAGAAACGAACTATATTCGTGATCGAATTCTCGGCTCCGTCCGAATACAACATCACTGCAAAGGAGAAAGAAAAAGAGGAGAGGTATCAAGACCTTAAAAAAGAGCTACAACGACTGTACCCAAAATATTCGGTACAAGTAATTGTCCTTGTGATAGGTGCTCTCGGAGGTGCGAAACTATCACTGGTTCGTAACCTTAAAGCAATACCCGCGTGCCAAAAATATGCCAAGGCACTTGCGAGATGGATGCAGAAAGCTGTCATCCTTGGGTCGCTTCGTGTCCTCAAGACACACGAGGGTTTCGCCGGCCTGTCGTTGTGATTTTGTCGTTGCCTATCACCACCCATCTCACGGTTGTGAGACGTGGCCATAGGTGTGATTTACCGCGGTGCTACTGGGGGCTATTGACATTTTGTCGGATGGCAGTTGCTCTTAGTGGGACCCTGCGGTGGTTGTTTAACTTTTTTTTCAAATTATATATATATATATATATATATATATAGGTGCTGAATGTTGTACAAAGATAAATCATTTTTATTTTTTAAATTTAATTGACCTACCTAAACAGTTAAAAATCGTTTTATATCGGTTTATTGCTCGTTTATTGTTGATATTGACTGTAAAAACTAGACATTTCTTTTTTTGCGGTATCATATTTTGCGTGTCCTATTTTTGAATAGAATAAGTTCCTGCTGTTATTTTCAATGTAAAACAAACTACTCTGGGTTCCCATCAGTGTTCTTTCAATACCACTCGAGATTGTTTCTCTGAGTCTTATTTTGATACATGAAATTCGCCCTGAAAGAATACTTTTTTTACATTGTTGTCTGTAACATTTTATCCTATACTTTTAATAATCTTCCCAAGGGAAATCATAATATTCAGCGTAAATAGGGAAGGGCTTCTGACTGAGTAATGAGATTTCATATTACGTTGGAGGCAAAAGAGTAAATAATTTATTCAAGATCTAGCACATATGCATTTTCTACGATTTTCCGAGATTTTATCTGTATTCTCATAAGGCAAAGTTCGACTTCCTACTTTTCTGGCATTATTGCCAACAGCCATACCACGCTGAAAAAACCAGTTCTCGTCAGATCACTGAAGTTAAGCAGCGTTGGACGCGGTTAGCACTTGGATGGGTGACCATTCGAGAAAACTGAGTGCTGTTGGCACATCGTGGGTGTGGTGAGCCCACACTTGTAGTTATTTACTACAAGTTATCAACCTAGAAACACTACCCGAATCGGGTAGTGTCACGCCTACCCCGAAAGGGAAATGGCTTAATGGTATACATACATACATACATTGAATAACTTCGAAGATTAGTTTTTAAAAGTTTTTTTATTAGTGAAAATCCTGTAAAAAGAGCATTTTCTTATTAAAGCATCCTAAGGGATGATTTTTTTTCATCTTCCAAAACATCGGAAAGAGAATTATTTTTTGATTATATAAAGAAGAGAATCTGCAGTCTATATTTAACAAAGAATAAAAAGGATTTTATGGTCGTTTTTTAATTTCTTGAAATGACTTTTAACGATTAAAGAATCCTTAATATGGATTGAGTAATTTTTATAACTTTTGTAAGGGGTTATTATGGGAATGGTATAAAATCTAAAAGGTTATAGGTCATACATTTGTATGAATAAATTGAAGGAATATAAAATCAAAAAATCCTGACTATATGTTAGCAGATATGAAAAAAAGAAATAAAAAGAATGTTTCCACGTGCTTTAACTTGTATACAAACTTTTTGTTAAATCAGTATTAAGCTTAGAATCTTTTCTTGGAACAAAACCTTAATTTATCTTTCCATTCTACGGGGCCGTCCATATACTACGTAGTAAAATTGTCCACGTGGTACATATTATATAGACAGTAGGGTGTCCTGAACAACCCCAGTATTTTTTTTTAATCACGCACCCCCTAAACGTGAGCCATTTGGTGAAAAAATAAATGCGTATATTTTTATCTGAAGAAAAAATTTTCCACCGCAGTCCTGGAATCGTAAATAGCCCAAAAACGGTTATAGCTTAAATTATTTTTAATTTCTGTAAACAAAATGTTTTGTAGGGGATGCAACTAATGGTACCAGTCGCCCCCAGGGAGGGGGGCAAAAAAAGTTTCTATAGACAAATCAATTTTTAGTCTACACTAGTCTTTCGATTTTGACGTTTGTTTTTTGAGTGAAAGCTATTCAAATTTGGAAAAGATTTGTGTGTTTGAATTTTTTATAAAAATTTATTTAATTTCTTATTTAGCAAGAAAATTGACATTTTATTTTTTTTCAGTAGTATGTACCATTTTTTAAAATATTTTCAGATTGATCAAGCAAGGTCTGATATCTGTGCTGAAACTATTCACAAATAATTTCAAATGAGTGAGAATAATTTGAAAATAAATGTATTATTTTATAAACAAATTATGGAAGAAAGTTTGTTTTTCGGGATTGACACTGTTTAGCTCATTGAAATCCAGAATTTTTGTATAAAATATGAAAGAAATTAATGTTTCATTCTGATTAAATGAAAATTAGAAGCTATTTGGGAATTATTTAAACAATTTTGATAGAAAAATTTACAGTTTGGATATTTTTCAAGGAATAGGCTGCATTTTTTTACGGAATCAAGTAAGAATTTCTTTCCGATGATTTTTTGCTATAATAATTTGTGAATTCACAATAATGATTCATTATTTAAACAATTTTTATCAAAAAATTCAGAGTTTAGGTATTTTTCAACCGATAAGCTTATTTTTTTTACGGAATCAACTAAGAATTCCTTTGCGATGACTTTTTGCTATAATACTTTGCAAATTGACAACAATTGTTAATTAGTTAAACAATATTTATTGAAAAGTTCAGAGTTTTACTATTTTTCAAAGAATACGGTCAATTTTTGTTTGCAGAATCGACTAAGAGTGTCTTTTAGATGGATCTTTGCTATGATACTTTTTTGTTTATAAAAATTGTTTAACTAATCAATAGATTGTAATTTTGGAAAGTATCATAACAAGGAGTTATCGGACAGATATCATTAGTCGATTCTGTGAAAAAATTGAGCGTATTCGTTGAAAAATAGCCAAACACTGAATTTGCTCATGAATATTGCTTAAGTAAGCAACCATTTTTTTCAACTTGAAAAGTATCATAGAGCGAAGTTATCGCAATGACATTATTGGTTGAGTCCATAAAAAAGTGAGCCTTTTCGTTCATTTAAACAATTTTCATAAAAAAATTGAGCGTATCGTAGCAGAGTTATTGAAAAGGTATTTTTAGTTGATTCCGAAAAAAATTGAGCTTATTTGTTGAAAAATGAGCAAACTCTGAATTTGATTATAAAACAGTTTAAATAATTGATAAATTATATAAATTTTCAAAGCATTATACCAAAGATTCATCGAAAGGCATTCTTAGTTGATTTCGTAAAAAATTGAGCCTATCGTTGAAAAATACCCAAACTCTGAATTTGTTTGGGAAAACTATTTAAATAATTATTATCTTGTGAATTTGCAAATTATCATAGTGAAAAGTCATCAGAAAGACATTCATAGTTTATTCCGTAACAAAATTGAGCGTATTCTTTAAAAAATAGCCAAACTCTGAATTTGTTTGTGAAAATTGTTTAAATACTTAATAATTCTTGTTAACTTGTAAATTATCATAGGAAGGAGTTTTTAGAAAGAAATTCTTATTTGATTCCGTAAAAAATTCAGCCTACTCCTTGACAAATATCCAAACTGTGAATTTGTTCATAAAAATTGTTTAAAAAATTACCAAGTGGCATCTACTTTTAATTAATCGTAAATGAACATTAATTGCCCTCAGACTTTATATAAAAACTATGTATTTAAATGAGCTAAACATTACCAATTTTCGCACAGATATAAGACCTTATTTGATCAAACTAAAAATCTTAAAAAAATGGTATTTATGAAAAGTCTAAAAAAGTGACAATTTTGTTGTAAGATAAAAAATGAAAAAAAATTGTACTAAAACTCCAAACAGACCAATTTCTTCGAAATAAATAAAAAGTCAAAATCAAATGAATAATAGTGTAGGTTAAAAATTGATTTGTCCATAGAAATTTTCTTTGTCCGACTGTGCGCCGTCATAAAAATTACCAAAGGAGAACGAAAATACTACCCCTAAGCGTAAAAAAGTACCCTTTATAGGGGTTCCTGTATCAGATTGTGCATTTTGAAAATTTTACACCCAATTCTTTGGTTATTTTAGCACTTAAATGGCTTGGTACGATATAGGAAAGTGGAAAATGAAAAATATTATATTTTAAAATTTAACTACTATCAAGAGTAGTTTTTCAGGATTAGAGGTAGTATTTTTGGTCTTAGCGGCTCAAGTTTTTTTTGCTCGACGTCTAGTATTATCAGTTGTATTTTCTACCAATTTTGGGACAGTTTAGGGCCCAGAAGCGCGGTTTAAACTTTTTTTAAATAAAAAAACTACGCATTTTTTTTGTCATCAAATGAAACAAGTTCAGGGGGTACGTAATAAAAAAAATTGGTAGGTGATTCTAATACCAATCTATTAGGATCATTAAATTTTCCAATTAGGAAAAGAAAACAATCCAAAATATTTGAATACATTTCTAAAAAAAATTATTATTTTAACTAAAATTCGATGCATACTTATTACAACAAATTATTATTATTGTTTTTTTATAAAAAATTAAATAAAGGATAAGATTTCTTACAAAAAATTGAAAGTAAAATTATGTATACTCAATTTAAAGAAATCTTAAAATTATTCATAAGCAAACCCTGCGGATTGGAAAGAATCATATGTTTAGTGTCTCTATTTAAAAAATTTTAAATTAAGATTGAAAAGAATTTCATTTTACCACGAATAATTTTTCCAAAATAAGCAGGAAATATTCATAATTAAAAAATAAAATTCCAAATTTTAATTGTGAATATTTTCTGCTTATTTTGCAAAAATTATTCGTGGTAAAATGAAATTCTTTTCAATCTTAATTTTTTAAAAAATTGTTTTTTTAGGACACCCTTAGTATTTCAGAAGAAATTAATAAAATATGTCAACCTAATACAGCGCATATCTCTTATTAACAAGGTCTTTCTTTAACTTCACCTGTTGGTATTTAGTTCAACGGTCTTAAAAATATTACCTGGAAAACATGTAATTCAACTTGATGAATGCACGATTGCTTAATAAATTCTTATAAAATTAACCAAAAAAAGAAGAAAAATTAAATAAGGTGAAAAAAATGAAAAAAAAATCACATGAACCAGTTTCAATTTACTCTTGATCGATTGCTATTTATTGGCGTTCCGCTGTCTTATTACCTTTCATCTATCATTTTCGAGACCGCTGCAATAATTACATTTTTCGAATTGACGCAATGTTACAATTAACTTGATTTACGTAATCAAATATTCATTTTTCAAGCAAGGTACGAGGTTCCCAAGTGCACACAAAGTTGAATATATATCTCATACATTTTGTGACATCAAGTGCATTTTTCAACTATTTTTCAACTATTTTTCAAATCGAAAACTATTAAAAATCTATTTTCGTTCGAAAAATAAAAAAAAGGCTTCTGCAAAATAATTATCTGATTTATTTTCAACGATATTTTATCACGGAAATGGAAATCGTGTTGTTGCATTGGTTGGAAGGCAATACCAAACAGTAAAGGCTAGGGTAAAATCGCAGATATTGAATATTCAAATCATCTCCTTTCCCCTTTCGTGGTTCATAAATATTGATTATAGTGACTAAATTAAATTAAAATAATTGAAAATAATTTTAAACATTTAATTTGAACATCAATTATCTTGTCAAAATTAATGAATTTCTTACCGATAAAAGTTAATCTGTACTGTTCAGTTTTAGATAAAAATATAATTAATACCAAAATTTATGTTTCTCTCTTCAATTCTTCAGTTTTCATTTCAAATTTATTTGGTGTTTAAAGAAACCTTTATATTGAGCAAATATTAATATATCAATATTTTTAGACATCTCTTTAACAATCAATAATTTATAGAATGCTAAATTTTCAATATACGCTCATATTTAATATTCTCATATGCGTAAATAAAAAAGCATAAAATGTCTTTAACTTCTTCACTGCAAGGTCAGCCAGAGTAATGTATATTTTTTAATTGGTGTGAATTTGACAGCCAAAGTCATTCTTTTATTAGCATCAGATGTTAATAGTAACGTTAATTAACATTTCGCTTAATATTGACGTTTGAAGCGGAAGTTTTTCATAATTTTCACCTTTAACTTTTTCTGTTAATTAAATATATCATTATTTTAACCTTCAATATGTTACATCACACGTTGTCTCCATTCAACTTTGTTACACTAATAAAATTATGAAGAATTGGAAAACCGAATCCATTTCAAATCAAATACAATTCAAGTCGTGGAATCTCTTAGCGAAGAAATATTTTGCGAAGTTACGAGTATTTGCATTTTTATGTTATAAAAGAGAAAGATGTATTCCTTCAAAGAACTTTTCTAGATGTGCAAACTTTTATATTACATTTTTTTTTATTTTTCTTTGTTTCCGAGAAAAATACAAGAACTCAATTTTATGAAAAAGAATTCTCCTGGCCGCAAAAATGATTTAGGCCACATATAACTCACAGAATGTCTTGTTTTTTGGTAATTTTTAACTTGTTTCAAATTTTTCGACAAATTTCGAAAAGGTTTCTTTTTAAAATAGACGTCAAAATTCAAATACTAACTTTATGGAAAGAATTTTCTTCTTATTTCGGAAAAATACGTCTCGCCTACTTTGCTCTAAAAAATAACATATCGCGAAAAGATTCTGTGACACGAAGTGTAGAACCTGTTGTTTTTATTTTGTTGAAAATTCAACTATTTTGTTTGTAAATGCAACTGTTTGATTTTCGTTAAAAAGTAATCATTCTTTGGTTCAAATTTGTCTTGGACTACTTTGTAACAAATTTATTCTTTTGTTTTAAAATTCAACTATTTTGTTAAAAGTTAACTTTTCTGATGAAAATTAATATTTTCGAGCTGAAAATTTCACTATTGTGCAGAAAACTCGCCTTGGCTTGAAAATTATACAATTTGTTAGACAAATTTTTTTCTTTCTTGATTACAAAATATTTTTTACTTGCAATTTTTTGCTTTGAAATTTCATCCCTTTGGGTTAAAAATGCAACTTTTTGGTTCTGAATTAAACTATTTTTGTTGAGGATTCAATTGATTTGTTAAAAATTCATATTTTTCGGTTGAATTAAAATAGAAAGTTAAACTATTTTGTTAAAAATGATTTTTTTTGGTTGATGATTCATCTCTGTGGTTAAAAATTGAACTATTTTGGTTAAAAATAATTTTTTTAGTTAAAAATTCTACTATTTAGTTGAAAATTAATGTATATGTTGAAAATTCGTATTTTTTGTTGAAAAATTAATCTTCTTAGTTCAAAATTCATTCTTTTGTTGAAAATGCGTCTTTTTGGTTTGAATATTCACTTTTTAGGTTAAAAATTAAACTTTTTTGCTAAAAAATGGTGTTTCTGGCTTTAAAAGTCAAATGATCTCTAAATCATACGCTTTTTGAAGTTTGAAAACTCAACTCTTTTGTTGAAAATTTGTCTTCTTGGTTTGTAAATCCGTCTCTTTTCGTATAAAATTAGTATTTTTGATTGAAAAATTTTGTTAAAAATGCAGTATATTTCGACTTAAAATCTGAGGAATATGGTACCTTCATAATTTTATTTAAAAGCATTCATTCCCCTATTTTCGTGAAAAATTACCCTATTTCCCCTGTGTAAATAATTATATACCCTCTGAATAAAATTATGTGTTAAGAAAAGTATAAACTGTAGGATAAATAGCTGATATAATGAATGTCTTCACTTGTTCATTATTTATCAATATTATGAATTGACATTTTTTTTATCCACCTCGTACTGGTTTCCTGCACCCATAAAATTTATAATATCAATAATAAAATAAAATTTGATGGTCTTTCAAACTATAAGTGATACTCCTCGAGCACATTCGAGAAAAAATGAATTTGCTTGAAACATTATAGGATTTAAGTCAAAACTTGATTGCAATTGAGAATCTCATTTTTTTCGAGACAAACGAGACGAGATTTCTCGTCTGATTTTTTTAATGTGGATCAACAATGCAGTAGAGAAAATAGATTTGTTGTTAAAATTTCAAATTTTTTGTAGAAAATTCGTCTTTTTGGTTGAAAATTAACTTTATTGTTGAAAATTCATATTTTTCAGTTGAAAATTCAACCATTTAGTTGAATATCAACTTTCTTATAGAAAATTCATTTTTTTGGTCGGAAATTCCACTACTTGGTTGAAATTTAACTTCTTTGCTGAAAATTCATATTTTCCGGTTGAAAATTCAATTCTTTTATAGAAAATTAGTTTTTTTTTTTAGTTAAACATTCAACTATTTTCGTTGAAAAAATCAACTATTTTGTATAAAATTAAACTATTTGGTTGAAAATTGAACTATTTTGTTGAAAATTCTTTTTTTTTATTGCAAATTTTTTTAAACTAAAAATTAAGCTATTCTACTTTTGGTTGAAAATTGACTTTTCTTACTTGAAAAACTTGGGAATCTTTTTGAAAGATGACCTTTTAACAGAATAGTTGAATTTAAAAACAAATGAATTTCAACAAAATAGTTCAATTTTTAAACAAATAATTCAATTTTTAATCTGGAAATATGAATTTTCTTTAAAAAAGTTAATTTTAAACAAAATAGTGGAATTTCCAACAAAAATAGTTGAATATTTAACTTAAGAAAAACTAATTTTCCACTCAAAAATTTAATTTTCAATCCGAAAATTTTAATTTTGAGAAAAAAAGTTAATTTTCAACCGAAAAGTTCATTTTCACCCAAATAGTTAAATTTCTACCACAATAGTTGATTTTTTAAGTCTAAAAGCTGAATTTTATACAAAATGATGCAATTTTTCGGCTAAGTTTATACAAAATGGTGCAAGGTTTCGGCTAAGTCTGGATTTGGTCTCACTGGTTTCATTGTACGGAAAAATATTATCAAAACACGGAGAAAAATCGATGTTTACACTTAATACTAAAATATTAACGTATTTAACATATTTAATGTTTAACTATAAAGCAGCCATCTAGATGTTGAAAGTTAGTTTCTATGGATATTGAAAGATATATGCAAGTATGCGACGCAGAACTTCCTGACCTCAAAGGTTTTTCTGGAAAGGAAACAGCACTTTTATCAATTAATTTACTCTATCCAAACAATTGACAGCATTATTATAGCTATCACATGACCAGAATATTATACTGAGAAAAATGGATTATACGAACTGGATAATAGAATTAAAGAATAATACACCGTATAGAAAAGTATATTAGCGCGTATAATCTAAAATATTTTTCTAATATATGAAGATGTTACCAAATATAATCTCTAGATGTTAAATTCTTATAATCTTTAGGCATTAAATTGTAACATCTCAAATTTTAAAATATCCAAGTGTCTGTGTAGTCTCAGATGATACGTCGCATCGCATCGTGGCGCGTGTCATATGCATCCGTTCGCATTAAAACAAGTCATAATTAGGTTATAAAATGATTATTAGTGCTAAATCACACGTGATTTAGATTTAGAAAATGGGTAAGTTCATATTTCTTTTCATTACACATCACTGCCACTTGTACAAGTGCAGAAACTTAGCCTCCTTTACTTTCGTTTTTGTAGTCTCATGATAGCCACTTTCCTGCTTATAGTGTGTTTAAAAAATTGAAATTTGTTTCCAGTTCTACTTCCGAGCTCTTCTATCAAAATTTTGTATAGGTTCATAAATACGTTTGCAAAAATTATTATATATATTTGAGGTTATCTAATGGACCAGTATTCTAATATGGATATTAGATTTTAAAATCTTGGATTATATAGATTTTATTATCTCAGATTATAAAGTTTCATAATCCAAGATATTATTCTGTGATATCTATTTCCTAATATCTATATAGATTGTAGTTCTAATAATCTGGATCGCTGTCCCATAGTTAATAGTCCAAGATTATATCCGGTAACATATTTTTTATTACCGGGTATAATCCATTTTTCTCAGTGTTATAATCATCATTTTTCCACAAGTTTATATACGATACAAAACATTGACTATAAGCTTCTATGGCGTTTCACTCTAACATTTCAGAAGTTTCAGTTCAACATAAAAATATGTTTACGCCTAATATCTCAAAAAGACAGCAGATATTAAGGATTAATATCTGTATATTTCGCTGCACTATCTTGTACTTTAAACATCTACGTTTCACAGAAAAAACAGAAGATAAACTTTACATCGATTTCCGACGAAAGATTATTCGCAACAAAAATTAACTTCAGAGGATAAACTTTACACAAATATCGGTTAAACTTTCTTTTGTTTTTCCATGACAAACACATGTATTTTGAAAGTCGCGAAGTTGGCTGAACAAAACTTTATCGCTCTAAAAAATTTCCTGCAACAAATTTTATTCTTAGTTTTTTCTGTGTTGAACCCCTTGATGGGTACTGTAATTAAAAATAAATTTGCCATTTCCTCTGAAGGCTATTCTCCTCTTTAGGGGTTACTTATTTTCTAAAAATCTGAAAAGTTATATTAAGTGACTGACCAGCTTGAGCGGCATTTCCATCATGATCACAAAATACCGGAAGGACCAGAGTTGGTGAACCATGGTAGGCAGCTTCGTGAAGCGACAATAAGCCGCCGTGGGACACGAAAGCTCTCAATTTTGGGTGGCCTAGAAGCTCCTGCTGAGGCCACCAGGCACCAGTTCTGACGTTTGGTGGTAGATCTTTAATCTTTCCACCTTCCCATTTCCAGACCACATTGAATGGCAGTGTTGAGAAAGCTGCCACAAACATCGATCGAAGAGCTTCGGGCATCCCCGATGCACGGACGGACGAACCCATTGAGACGAAGATAAATCCTGAGGAGTTATGTTTCAATTTATTTTGCGATTATATAACGTCCACGTGACACTCATGTCTGACATTCGAGTATTACAACCAATGTCACATGATTGAAAAATGTTATTTTTACTTAGAAGCTATATATAGGATATTATGCAGATTTAGCAAGCCGAGGGTTTGATACTTGAATTTTTTACATAGATACATACCAGACTGTAAGATTAAAAAATGCTGAGATCATCTCAAACTAAGCTTAGATTATTTTTCATCTTCAAATTTTTGGCTAATTCTTCAGAAAATGGATTATACGTTGGCAAGCTTCGAACTCACTTCAGAAATCAAAAATAGTGTAAATAGTGTCACAAACTTGAAAAAAAAACAGTGTCCAAATAGGGTCATAAAATGTTTACAGTTTTTTAACGTAATATTTTAAAAGTACTAAAAATGAAGTTCAGAGTTTATTTCAAATGTTATTCTTTAGTCTATGAGTTATCAAAACTCCTATTTAATTATCGCAGGATTCACATAGTTTTTTCCCTATTCCCCTCTTTTTCTCGTCATTACACTTAAATGCGAACTGAGTTAATAGAACCCAATAAGAAAATCTAAATATTTTTGGTTCAAAGTTCAGAGTTGAATATTCATCTTTTTGGTTTGAAAATTCATCTCTTTCTGTAGAAATTTTAACTTTCTTGATTTAAAATGCAGCAGTTGGGTTAAAAACTAATCTGTTTCGCGTGAAAATTAACTTTTTTGTTGAAAATTCAACTGTTTTGTAGAAAATTTGTATTTTCTGCTCGAAAATTGAACAGTTTGACAGAAAATTTAACTATTTCGTTGAAAATTGATGTAATTGGTTGAAAATTCTTTTTTTTTTGTATGTAGAAAATCAATTTTTTGGTTAAAAATGAAACTGTCTGGTTAAAAATAGAACTACTTGGTTGAAAATTAATCTGTTTGAGTTGAGGATTCAATTTTTTTTTAAATTAGTTTTTGTTGGTTCAATCCAGTGTTTGTTATTTGAAACTAAAATGATTTTTTTTTGTCCAAACATCAACTATCATATTTTTCGTTGAAAATTCATCTATCTATGGTTGAAAATTCAAATCCTTGGTTAAAATTTGAACTACTTTCTTAAAAGTTAATTTTTTTGGTTCAAGATCTATCATTTCAGTTGAAAATTCGTTTTTTTGTTGTTTAAATTTTTTTTTTGTACTGATTACTCTTTTGTTGAAAATTCAACTGATTGGTTGAAAATTAATTTTTTTGTTGGAAATTCATATTCTCCCTCTTCAGTTAAAAATGGTTAGAAAAATAAAATATAAACTAAAAATAAGAAAATAAAATTTGGACTAACATCACATCCATTGTTCAAACTATTAATTGAAAATTTATGTAATTAGTCGAAAATTCATATTTTCTGGTAGAAAATTACTCTTATTGTTTAAAAATTCAACTATTTTGTTCAAAATTTATTTTTATAAGAATTCATCTTTATTGGTAGAAAATTAATCTTCTGTGTTGAAAATTCCTCTTTTTGGCTGTTAACTTAAACCTTTGGTTGAAAAGTCAACTGTTTTGCTTGAAGATTTTTGGTTCAATTCAACTGGTTTTATTTTAAATGGAAATTTTTTCTTACTCAAAATATCAACTCACACATTTTTTGTTGAGCAATCATATTTTTTCGTTGTAAAATAAACTACCCGGTTGTAAGTTGAACTACTTCGTTAATTCGTAAAAAATAGAAAGAATCCCCCCCCCCCATCGTCTAACGTTATTTTTGGATGATCCCTAAATTAAATTACGAGTAAAATTTAGTCATCAAAAACTAAGTAATATACAAGGGGGGGGAATGCAGTATGCACAGTATGGTGGTCCAAAAAACGCTTTTCGAGCTACAGGGCAAGCCCCCCCCCCAAAAAAAAGTTTCCATTTCCGGAGATTATATTCGTTTAAACAATTAAAAAATGGTTAATATATTCTTTCTATACACTATACAGTCAGAAAAATAATTATATGTATTTTATTTACTTTAATTTTTTTAAAGTTATCGAAAAAAACTGCTTAAGCAAATCAAAATTGTTTAAACAAATAAAAATGTATTAAGAATTAAAAGAAATGTATCAAAATTATATAATTATTTAATAAAAAGTAGCATAGGATATCAATTTGAGAAAAAAGTGGACATCTCTGGGTCAATTTTTAAAAATGTGGAGAATAAACAATAAGTAATTGTTTAAATAATTACATAATGTTTAAAAAAATTACTACTCCAAGCAATGACAAATTATTACATTTCAATCAGAAAATACGATTATTTTTTACATTTTTTGGGAATAAATAATTGTTTAAATAAGTTACATTTGTTTAAACAATTTAAAATTGCTTGAAAAGTCATGAAAAACATTCAAATTGTCCATTAGTTATTATTTGTAGGAACAAGACGACGGAAATTGCTAAAAAGTAACAAGAATACGTAAAAATGTAGTTTTTTTATTTTTGGGTCATATTTGGAGCGCTGTGTGTGGGGGGGGGGGGAAAGGGTGGATTGAAAATAAAAGTGTTTAGTATGCTTTTATTTCATAGGTACTCCTCTTCAATCCCTAAAAAGTTTGGTACGTTTCGATCAAACCCTGAAGTATGAGTTCAATTTTTCGAAAATCCATAATTTCCCCATGTTAATTAAATGAGATTTTGAAGTGCTCGGTGGCACGTGTTAATATTCGAATTTCGAAAAAAAAATTAGGGATTTTCTTCTCCGGAAATGGAAACTTTTTTTTGGGGGGGGGGGGGTTTCTAGGGCGAAAAAAAATTTTGCAATGCATTTTTAGACCACCCTAATGCACAGCCCCTAATCAGCTATTGATATAATTTTTCGGTATGTTGTGATTCGTTCAGATGGCGGATATATTATTTTAGTTAATTAGCGAAGAAGTTGAAAAATATTTTTCAAGGAAAAGTAAAGGAATAGTTTGCATAAAATTATTCATGATAAAATAGATTTCTGTTCAATCTTAATTTGAAAATTATCGGATAATTGTGAGATAATAGTGTCTGTAGTGTTATTGTTTTCGAAATAGTGGAAAACAGTGTCATTGTTCAAAAAAGTGTCAATAGTGTCAATAGTGTGGCGAGTCCGAACCCTGCATTGGCTAAATCTCATATTAGTCATATATATATAAATAAAAAAATCATAAAATCTGTTTACACTTTAAAAACTGTTAGTTAAATACGTATGCTGGAACAGAGTGACCTAATCTGTTTTCACTTCTTTAATTACTTCGAGGTCTGACAAAAATACTCATATTTTTTAATTGGTGTGAATTTGGCAGCCCAAGTGATTTTTTTATTACTATTACCTTCGGATGTTTATAGTTTATCGTACCCTATAAAACTACTCAGACCAAAATTCTCGAACAGTCTAATAATAAAGTTATAAAATTTAATTTTCTATCATCTATATAATGAAAGGGAAACATGAAAGTCGCCTTTGAGTTGAATGAAACTCATCAAAAACAAATACGATGTTGACGATGAAGAAAGAGGATGATGAATCCTAGATATTTTGTAATCTAGGCATATAGGGTCTTAAAATACTAGTCATTTAGACTCACCTCGTCTTAGAAAGGATTCTAATTCAGGACTGAGCTGCCTCGCTGGTCGACAGTGAAGGCACGCCACATTAACCACATTCGACAAATAGGGAACAGAATCGGCCACAGAATAATGATTATTCTGCAATGTTAATGGTACCTCAGATATAAGATCCCGAACGTCTGGGACTTGATCTCCTACGAACATGAGATATATGCAACAATAAATTAAAAATACAATTTCAATGACCGAAAAGTAATATTTTCATTTCATAAAGAACTATTTTGTTTTTGAAGATAACTCAAAAAAATGGACAATTTTTTTTATATTAATGAAATCGTAAAGAAAGGTAACGAGTTAACGGCATTCTTCCATAATATTGAGGAGCCAACAAAAGTTTCTATTTCGAGAAACGCCGTTAACAGATTAATAAACATTAATAATTTAAAAATAATTATTCAAACGATTCACTTGCTATTAAAAAACTGCGAAAACGAATTATATTTATCAAATTTTTACAAGTTGACAAGGGAACGTCCTTTTATACGTCTGAATGATTTTTGAAATATTGTAGACCCCCTCTCTCGCTATTATAAGGATTTGCAAGTTCTTCCCTTCTTACATATGATTTGATATTTTTTACTCAATATGTGAAAAATATATCAATTTTTTCATAGAATTTTACCAGATTTTAAGGGATTTCAAGGAGTTTAATCAGATTTCTAGAAATTTTACTGGATTTTATCTTCTTTTCTTTTTTTACTGGATTTTAAAGGATTTCCAATGCATACCGAATGATTTCGACGGATTTTAAGAAATTTTCAGAGATATCGAAATAGTTCAAAATGTAGATGTGAAGAGATTTCATAAGATTTCAAAATATTTGCAAAGATTTCAAATGATTTTAAGGGATTTTAACGAATTTAAAGGGGTTTCGATGATTTGATAGGATTTCAAAAGATTTTAAGAGATATCAGAAGATTTCATTTAAAAATATTCTTATGGATTTTGATTTATTGTAAGGGATTTCAGTAGATTTGCAGAGATTCCCAGAGATTTTAAATATTTCAATTAATTTTAAAGGAATTTAAAAGACTTCAAGGGATCTAATAAGATTTCGAAGTATTTCAAGCATTTTAATCGATTTTAGAGATTTTAAGGGATTTTCCCGGATATTAAAGGAGTATATGGGATTTTTATGAGATTTTGAAGATTTCAAGCGGATTCAATGATTCTCACGTTTTTAAAGGGTTTTAACGAATTTCCAGGGAGCTCAACCGTTTCAAAGGATTTTCAAGATATTATGTATGATATCCACAGAATTCAAAGAATTTTCACATGGTTTAAAAAATCATAGGGGATTTACAAAATTTTCGAAAGAATCCACGGAATTTCAAAGGATTGCAAAGATTTCGAGAGATTCCACAAAATTTCATAAAAGTTGTAAATCAGATTTCAAAAATGGATAAACTCCATGAATCTATATTTATTGGAGGCACGTAGCATGAAATATTATATAATGAAAAAAGTAATAATGATATAGTGTAATAGTAAAAAAGTAATTTGAACAGCAAAACAGGTGTTAATTAGCATATTTTTTTGAAATAATTAAAAAGAGGATACTTTCGTCAGAAATTCTTCAGACCCCCCCCCTCCCTCCCAGCAAGAATTCGTAAGATCCCCCCACACCCGAAAAATTCTTACGTATTTAAAGGACGCTCCCTAATGATTTATATCTGATCTTGCAACATCTATCGAATAAAGATGCAGTTATTTAGATTTATTTAGTTGTAATCTTATTCAGATTAAATGGTTACTGAATTAAAAAATTCTACTTTTATAGCTAATTTATTTTGAAAATGAATTTATTTATTTCAAATGCACACTGTCTTTCAGATTTTCTATATATTTTCTAATACCTTGAAACATGCTTTTGAATATTTACATTTATTCTCTTAAATTATAATTGATTACAATAATTAACAATGATCAATTCAACATCCTCAACTATATATTTTTCAAATATTTAATAAGTTACCAAGGTATACGATGGTTGCATATTTTAGCCACAAACAAATGTAATGAAAAAATATAAATTTGAGAATTTCAAACAAATAATAATTTAAATATAATTATTCAAATAAAAATACCTTCTTGGCTTCAAGTTTGAAACGTCTCTAATTCAAATATGATTAATATTATTATTTGTCATTGAATAGCTTAATATAAATTAAATTTGAACAAATGTTTGTCATTATAGAAAAGATTATGGTCGATTTTCTAGGTTTGACTCGTTTCTGAGTTAGAGGTGTTCTTCAAAAAGAGAGCAGTATTATTTTACCGCATCTGTTTATAGAAAAAATTGCATATATGGAGCCTTATACCTATAATTGTTTAGGAAACTCATGTATATTCCTTATAATCTTTTTTGAAAATATAGAAACTTGGTTTCCGGTAAAAAACCGAATCGGTTTTTTAGTACCTATTCAAACCTGATACTTTTTGTTATATTTTTTATAACGAAGTTTAAAACAATACCAGTTTTTCTATAAAACAGAACTCTCCATACCTAAATTATTTTCTATAATTGGTTAAGTTTGTAGATACCTAGGTATTTTCTGAGAGTAGGTTGAAGGTATCCTGTAATCATGATCCAGTGCATAACTTCCAGTGCCATCAAGCAAGCGGCATTCAAAACTCTTTGAACGAAATTCATATCCTGGGTTAGAGCTTTACCAAAATACGGCCTTATGGCCCAAGGCGACGGATTTCCTTGAAGTGCGATTGAACCACTGTATAAAGCGACCTAGAAACCAAAATGAAACTTTAAGTTCTGGAAAAAGTGCTCACAAAATCTATGTTTAAAGCATGAATTCAAATTCTGTTTCCAGCTCATTGAAAAAAATGTTTTTTTGATTAACGGTTTGAATACACTTTGTTTAAGTGAAACACTTTTCTCTGTAGTTTATACTTTAACCTAGAAAACAAAACCAAATTTAAGCTGAAATCACTATTTGCATTGTTTTATAACAATTATTCATTTCTTGATTGAAAAATTAAATTTTTTAATTGGATCGTAATATGTTTCCTTTTTAGTTCTTGCTTCACGCCAATTAAAAAATGTGCAATAGTGAGAAATAAAAAAATGAACTTTAAAGCAGAAGACGGTATTTAAGCAATCGTAAAATATGATTTCAAGAAATTTTCAAAGGAAGGTTCTTACTTCTTAGAAAGCAAATGAAATAGCATTAGGTAAAATTCAGAGTAGCTATTGAAAATGGAGGCAATAGAATTTATAATAGGGTGTAATAAATTATGAATTTGAAATACACAGCTTGGAGGTCGATTTGTGTAAAGAATATTTTTCGATACGCTGAGCACGTTCTGGAGATGTGAAAAACATGACGTCTCTTTCATAAAATGTCAGCAACCGTAAGTAAATGCTACGTGCTAATCAAACTATTGTACATGGTTTAGTATTTGTTCCACATGAAACGAAAAATAATAGAGAGACTATTCTCCTTCCGCTTCCGAGAATTTAAAACAGGATTTCTTCTATAAAAATGCACGACTGGAATTCTGTAACAATTTTGGTGGGAGGTTTTTTAAATTGAACTGCAAATTTCCTTGATTTGTATAATTAACTGTAGGAACCGTTCTATGGAAATTGCGTATATAAATTGCACGAAATTATCTTTTTACGTAACAGATATCTAAGAAGATAATAATTTAGTCTACATTTTACAGCCTGGAGTATTAAATACCGGAACTAATTCTATATCAATTTTAGTGCAAGTTTTTTGATGTAAATTACTGCTATGTCCTCGGTTATGTCAGATTTAATTCTGTAAAATTATTTACATAGCATGTACCCAATACTATATCAAATAGTCGAATCTACACTGTAAAGTTATTTCAGGATTGTATATAACATCATTTTTCTATACTTATGATCAAAATGAAAATTGGTTTATTTTGCAGATTGAAAAGTAAAATTTGGATTTTTTATTAAAAGTTTTAAACGACATTTAAGCAATTTCTTTACTTATTAGATAAGAGAGTTATTATTCATTATTTTATATTCAGTATTGACTTTGTTTCTGCCTTTAAATTGGCAGACACGTTAATAAATAAAGTGAACTTTCTCTCGAGATTCGGTAGTGCTACGTGAATTGGGACGTAAAATGTTTGATTGAAAAAAGTCATCGATTTCGGAGAAAATTAAAGGCAAAGTTTTTTTAACGATAAATAATTTAATATCTAAAATGCATTTCGCAGAATTGAGTCAAAAACTGGATAATACAAATGATTGTTGGGAACACATTTTGAATACATTATTTCCCAAAAATACTTATGTCAGAAACTGTATCGCCGATTTAGCTCAAATTTATTGTAGTAAAATTTATTTACCATAGCTTCTATTTGATGTTAGGACACATGAAAAAAATGAGCCAAATCGG
Organism: Andricus curvator; assembly: GCA_932195095.1. NCBI lineage: Eukaryota > Metazoa > Arthropoda > Insecta > Hymenoptera > Cynipidae > Andricus > Andricus curvator. Next base: position 52,818 of record CAKNYM010049522.1, read on the forward strand.
CGAATGACATATGGGCCAATTTGTAAGTCGAATTTTCACTGATAAAAATATCCATGCAACAAAATGTTTTCTTAGTTCAACATAATTTGTGTTTGTTTAACAAAAACTTGCTGGTTTAACAAAACGATTTTGAATGCTAAAAAAATTTGGTTGAACCAATAGAAAAATGTGCTTGCACGAAGAGAAACAAAATTATTTTTTTCTCCGAACAAAACATTTTTCTTGCGTTTCCCCTTGTTTCCCCTATTCTCGAAAAACTTCCCCTTTTCCCCACTTTCTCTTCGAATATACTGCATTTGAAAATACAATATTTAAATCACGCGGGAAATTCTTTAAAATTATTAAATGTACAGAAGAACTATAACAGCCATTTTTCGTTTTACATTTACAGAATTATTATATTCGAAACTATAATATGCTACCGCGTGTATTGAAAGTTTATTATTTTTTTGTAACTTGAAAAATTATTCATTATAATCAATTTAAACTTTTTGAAATGAAATTCAAAATGTTATTAATTATTGTATCATTAATAATGAAAATAATAAAATGAATCTGTATAATATTAAAGCACTTCCATGAATAAATTACAAAATAAAGAAGACAATATATAACACTTATATAACTATATAAGTGCAACAAGTTTCAAGTGCTAGTTCTTAAAAAATAAACACTGTTTAAAAAATTTTACTTAAGCTATTTAATATAAAATTGGAACAGTTATAAAATTTAATTATAGTAATTTAAAAAAAAAGGATTAGAAGGTGACTAATTTTTTAATTGAAATATGCAAAGTCAAACCAAAACATTCAGCATTTGAATAAAACTTTAAATTTAAAATATTTTTTCCGACGAAATTACAAATCTTGGAAAGACATATTTAATTATGCTTATAGGTATCACGATTTAATATTATCAATGATGGCTATCTTTTGAAAGAGAAAATATGCTTGATTATGAGAAAGATTTTAAACATTATATAAAAATGGTTTGTTTGACTAATTTCATTTTTCTCGGACTCTTTTTTATCACCGTGAATGGATTTTCAACGACTTAAGTATATCTAATGACAAAAAATAAATTCTTCATTGGCAGAAATCATAAAAAAGTTATTTAACATTATTTAAGAATACAAAATTTCCTATAAAGAGATTGTTTCTTCTTTTCAAGATGTAAAAATGAATGTTTAATCTTTCCCCTATTTTCCCCCCTTTTCATGACAAAATTATCCTATTTCTCCTTTTTGAACTTCTTTTGCGCTGTGATCCCTGAGTTTGGTAGAAAATTAAACTTTTTGGTCAAGAATTAACTTTTTTTTGGAAATTTAACTGTTTCGTGAAAAATTAGTTTTTTTAGGCCGAAAATTCAACGATTTGGCTGAATATTTTGTAGATAATCCTTGTAGGTGGAAAATTGAACTATTTGGTTGAAGAATCAACTTTTTCGTTGAAAATTAATTTCTTTTGCTTGAAAGTTGAACTATTTGTTTAAAAATGAAACTTGTTGTGGTTGGAGTTTAATCTTTTTTGTTGGAAAATTCAACTATTTTATTGAAATTTCATCTTTCTTGGTTGAAAATTAACTTTTGATTGAAAATTCATCTTTTTGGGTTTAAAAGTCAAATGTTATCTACGAAAATTGGATATTTTAGCTTGAAAACTGAATATATTTCGATTTGAAATCTTAGGAATTTAAAGTGTTTCACATTGAATTCAATATAGTACCTGTATTAGTTTGTATTTGGAAGAATTCATTCTTCTTTGATTTCCCTATTTCCTATTTATCACCTGATATCATTCAATTAAAATTAGGTTTGATTTCAACTATTTTTAAAGTCAATTTTAATTGTTAACTTTTTCAATTATGAAATCATTCAGTTTGCAATGTGTAATTCTAAAATCTTTTATTATCAAAGTTTTCAATTTTAGGTCTTCATTTTTAAGGGTACATTTTTAATTTGAAGAATTTTAAAATACAGTGACTTGAATAATTACAAATTAATAGCGTTTGAAATTGATTTTTTTTCGACAAAAGATGTTTTAACTTAATCATCTGTAAACATAAATTAATTAATTATTTCTAAAAATAGAAGTGTTTCAATTTGAAAGCTTTAGAAGTTAAACAAGTTTAAACGTTCGATTAAAACTTTATAAACTATTTTCAATTTGAAAGTAATTTCATATTAATAGATTCATAATTAAACGCTTTTATTAGATCTAAAATTTTAATTAAATGTTGTTTCAGCCTAAAATATTCCATTTTTAAACCATTCAATTTGAAAATTTTTAATTAAGAAAAAGATTTTGTTGAATATATATATAGCAATGTTGGACTGTTCATTTAAAATGAGCAATTATAAATCCAATATTTAAAACTGAACATTTACAGCCTTGAATCGTTAAAATTTTAGAGAGCAAAATTAAACTTTGAACGTTACAATTTTAATTGTTCGACTGTTAACATTTGTTATTTGTAAGTGAAATTGTTGAGCTGTAATCTATAAATAACAGTTAAACAATTATTCATTTTAAAAAATTCTAGTAAGTTTAAGAGGTATAAGAAAGTTTTATAAAGACTTTAAAGTAATTGATAACTTGACAATATTAAAAAAAATTTGTATCAAAATGTAGATTTTTGAGGATTTCGAACTAAAAATGTAGAAGCTTTTTAACCACTTTGAAAGGTTTGAAAAGAATAAAAAAAATTAATTTTGAGAAATTAATTTTAAGAGAATATTTGAAAAAATTTCCAAAATTGTCCAAAAATAATCTGGAAAATTGTAAGACAATTTTTTTATTTCACAGGATTTATTAGATGTTTGAGGAAAATTTCGAATGATTGTCAAAGATATTTAGAAGTTTTGAAAATATTTCAAAAATAATTTAAAATTTGAAAAGATTTCAAAATTTTTTTAACAGAATTTAGATTTTTGAAATACAATTTTGAAGCTTTTGAAGGATTTTGATAGGCTTTAAAATGATAATGAAAACATTCTTAAGATCCCTAGGAAAATCTAAAATGATTTTTCATTAAAAAAAAGAATATTTCAAAATATTTAAAAACAAGTTTTGACTTATAATTAATGATTTAATAATTATTGATTTGTAACGACTTAAAATAAAAATAATTTAAATACTCATTTAAAAAGTGTTCAGTTTAAAAACAAATTTTTAATCTATCAATTTTTAATGTTTCTAACTTAAAATTGCTTAAAATAAAATAATTTCGAGAATTTACCAATTTTGTGATTCATTCATTAATTTAGAGAATTAAAAATGATAGTGTGGATTTATTTATTTTTTAATCTTTTCACTGCGCAATTTATAATAGTTTAAAATGGTTGATTTTATAGTTTAATGGCATTTAATTTGAAATTGTTCAATTGAAGAGTTTTAAAAGCTTCCATTTTTTACGTGTAAATTATTGAGCGTGTGAATGAAAAAAATGTTAAGCTTTAATATTACAAGTTTAAAATTCAAAAAAGTTTGACTTTGAGTGTTTTAATTTGCACTTCAGCTTTTAAAATTTCGAATTAAAACATTTTTAAATTCAAGATTTCGAATCTTTAAGTTTCAATGGGGGGATGGGATCCGTTCAATCTTACAAGTCCTTACTTGGGATGGGGGGTGGGGCAAAGAATTTCTTACGTGAATTTCCTCTTTTTAATTATTTTTCAAAAATATGCTAATTGAAACTTATTTTGGCTGTTGAAATTTATTTTTATACCATTATACCTATCATTACATCATTATTTCACGAGATAAAAATAAAAGCTGTCTATCGATATTAGCAGATTACTTCACTTATTGAGAAAACATAACTTAAATATAGAATTCTATTTTTATTTGAGACAGCTTCACACTTTATAACATGAATATTCCTTTTTCTTAATTTTATGAAAATTTTATTTCTGTAAATTGAGAAACCATTGGTGTCATACTTTAGGCAGTCGCGATAAGTAAATTCTAAACATTATCTTAATAGTGTTGCAATTCAGATTGCTCACGCACTGAAACTGTTTTTATAAAACATCTGTTTCGCCCATTGTCAGAATGTCGTTCATTATTTAAACAGAATATTATGTAAGACATTCCATTTTTTTCCGTAAATACTGCGGAATCTTTTAAAATGACTCAAAATCCTTTAAAATCTCGTGAAATCATCGGAACCTCTTTCAATCTCATAAAATCTGTTATAATCCTTTTAAGTCTACGAAAATCTTTTGAAATTTTTTGAAACCTTTTGAAATACCGTCAAATATTCGAATACCCATTCAAATCCCCTGACTTCCTTCAAAATTCGTGAAAATGCTTCGGTATCTCTTGAAATCCTTTAAAATCCTTTGAAATCTCGTGAAATCCCTCAAAATCTTTTTTAATCCGCGAAAATAGTTCTTTAATCCCTTAAAATCCCTAAAAACCCTAGAAATCCTTAAAATCTTGTAAAATCCCTTTACAAAATTGAGATTCTCTCTGAAATTGTACTAGGTAATTTCTTCAAATTCTTGAAATATTTGCAAACCATTTGAAATCTGTGAAACCTCTCATAATCATTAGGAATCGTTTGAAATACCTTATTAAAACTTTTGCAATTTCTTAAAATTTTTTTTACAGTAAAAACAATTGACATATTGCCGATATATTGAGTGAAAAGTATAAAATCTTATGAAAAAGGGGATGAGGTCACACAAATCTTCTGAATATTCATATTAGTGGGGGGTCCACCATATCAAAAATCATTCATACGTAATGAGTGGACGTTCCCTTATAAGTTATAAGTTGTTTGAAAAAAGTACAGGTCACTTACTGTATTCAGCATAACGGTCGGTATCCTTTTGCCATGTATAATTCCCAGCAGACATTCAGGATAAGCGCCATCTAAAATTGCGATGTCCCACCGGGCTTGTGGGTTGCCTTCGGGATTTTTTAATACGGATACAGAAGCTTCATCACGCAGCAAAGCTTCACATGCTTCCCATCCGTATCTCATTGCATCCCATGGGGAAATTGGCAACTCGTTTCGAAATCTGGACCCCACTAAATCCCATTCGGACGTGTAATTACCGACATAGGCCTAAAGAAACATATCTTGTTAATTTCGTGCCTGAACGATGCTGGAGAAAGGTTGAGAAAGGCGGTTTTTGTCATCGGGAAATGAATATTGTGGGGGAAAAAGCAGGGAAAGTCCGAAATCGATGCAGCCAGAGAGCGGAAAAAATTTCCAGATTACGATTCACCATCGCGAATAGCCCGAATAGCAAAACAAAGCATTTTCAATTACGGATAATCTATTTCCTACACGATTTTGCATAAATTTCTCACTTTCACTAATTACTGCTTGTATAAAACTTCCTACGCCTTCACTCTCTTTTAGTTTTTACTTTCAAGAAACAGAGTATGTATTGGAAATTTGCATAACGAAGGTTTAATTTGAAAACATAAGATATGTCAACAATTTTGAATCGTAGGTCATGAGATGCCGCAATTTCGAGACTTTTACACAATTGCGATGATCAATAAATTATTCATATTGCAATAAAAAGGAAAATTATTATAGTATAGAGGTTAATTATAAATTATAAGAGAGAAAGTAGTTATTAAAGTTCTCGTGAAGATTTTATAACTGGTTTACTGCATCATTTATTTCATTTGTAAATTATTGATTACACAATTTTTAGTATACCATGAGGAATTCAGCTGTTTCATTATTGGTTACATCGCCTTTGCGGAAATACTTGCAGTTGATGCTTTTCATTTTTGTTTTTATGTTAGTATTATTGTATTCATTCTATTCCTTATTTCTGCTGTTTTTAAAATTTAAATTTTATATTTACGTTATTAAATAACTAGGAATATTATATTTATTGTTCGTAATCCTCGGCACGCTTTATTACTTGACGGATTTTGAATTTGTTTAGAAATTCTCAGAATAAAATTTTAAAGGTCCTCAAACTTGTCGATTTTTTATTATAGTTTCGTATACAACAATATATTAACAAATATAGTGACAAAATTAGCAATTTTAAGCATATGATGTTTAATCTAAAAGCAAATTGCCTAAGTAAACTCGATAATAATCAGAAATAATGCCCATATACTTTTGGAACATAAATAATCAATTTAATGTACAAATTATCTCTTATAAACAATTAATATCAACAAATTCTTCAGTATATCAGTTTGTTGTAGAAAGAAAATTATTTTATATCAAAACCGTGGTTTATTATTATGATGGTATTAGGTAACGAAAGATTGTCATAATTTAAAAACCTGTAAACAACCTATAAAGTAGTTATAAGTAATGTTTTACCCTATTAAGTTTCATGAGCAAACTAATTGACATAGTAGAAAAGTTAATATTGAAAATAAAAACATTTCACTAAAACATGATTTTCCATGAAAATGGATTTAAATTTTCGATTTTTCAAACAATTTATTTGAAAATATCAGTTACGAAAATGATAATATCACCATTAACCATAACAAATAGGGTTGAGAAACAAAATTGTGTAACACATGGACTCTATGTAGTTTTTACCGTCGAATCGAATGGTACTATTAGTTTTTTGGTGACTCACATTTTTAAGTGAATTGTTGAAACAAAATTGATTTCAACAATCGGAAGTTTAAATTCCCTTCCATAAAAAATCGTCTTCTAATTAAATGTTCTCATCCCAATATTAAATTTTCTAATATGTCAATGGTTCTGCCCATGAAAATTAATAGGTTAAAACATTGTTTATAAATTTAATAATTGTTTATCGATTTTCAAATGATCACAGTTTAGCGTTACTAATACTATTCGAATAATAAATTAGAAAAATTTATAACAAAAAATTTTCTTGTACAAAAAACTGATATACTAAAGAATTTGTTTCACCCTTTGCGGCATAGTGCTATACATGTATGGCACCTTTTTGACTTAATTTTTACATATTTTCCACATGGTTTTTAACGAATTACAAGAACAAAAAGCAAATTAAACGTTTTGTAGTATATAATAATAATAAATAAAGTGAAAAAATACTGCCTTTTAACACACAAATGTAATTGTGACTAATCAAAAATTATTAATTAGCTGAAAATAACGTCTCAGGAGTTTTTTGGGTCACTGATTACGAATGTTAAGTCAAAATTTAAAATGGCGGATCTAATATGGTGGAAACAAAATAAAAAAATTGGTCCCGTGGCCTTTGGTTTTTTTTTGGGGGGTGCTAATTACGAATTTGCAGTCAAGTTTAAAAAATTTTTAGAATCAAAACGGCAGATCCAATATGGCGGGAAAAAAATTGAAAAATAAGTGTTGTATCCGTTTTTTCTTAATTTTGGAATTTTGACTTCAGATTTGTACTCAGCTACCAGAAAACCCCCGATAATCCATTTTGAAGCCACAGGACTTATTTGTACATTTTTTATCGACCGTATTGGATCCGCCATTTTGAATTTTTGAAATTTCAAAAATTTGACTCTCTAATTCGTAATCAGCCACCTCAAAAATCATATTCATATTCTTGAAATTGCTAATTTTGCCACTGTATTTGCTTATACATTGTTGCACAAAAAATTAAATTGAAAAAAACAAAGAGTTTGATGAGCTTAAATATTTTATTTTGAGAATTTCTGAAAGAGAAACTTAAAAATCCGTCAAGAAATAGAGCCTGTAGACGTAGCGCGTGAGAAACATTGCATTGCCAATTAATAATATACAAATATAAAACAAGAATACTATGATTCCAATTTTAAATTGTACAATTTAATTACCTCGCATTTTTTTAGAGAAATTGATTTTAAAATGTTCAATTTAGAACATTATAAGATTTAGAAAATTCAATTTTGAATGCCTAGTTCTTGCATCATTTTATTTTTCAGAAATTTTATTCTATTTTTTACAGATTAATTTGGAAAGGGGCTTGAAAACTTCGAAAGCTACTTTAAAAATGGGAATTTTTAAATTGTGTAATTTTAGAACGTTATTCCTGTTTTGTAGGTTTGAAATTTTTGAAGTTTTGTTTTTACACTGTGGAATTTTCATTTCCCTAAATATAAAACTCTTTATCTTCAAGGAAGATATACAATTTTTTTATTTTAATGTTTGAAAGTCATAAATATTTTAAACGTGCCGAAACCGAGCCAAAAATGAGATCTATGGTATAAAAGTTAAAAGTTAATAAATGTTTTTGTTAGTTTGAAAATTTATTCATTAAAAATAATGTTTTATCCGAAATTACATTTATCATTAATATTATTTCGATTATTAAAATCATAGAAGAACTATCTTTTTCAAAAATATCATTTTTGGCACGAGAACTACTCTAGAAGCTATAAATTTGATCTTGTACAATTTTTCAGCATTAGAAATTCAACATTTTTCGATTTTTAAAGCTCTACATTTGAAAATAATCCACTTTTAAATTGAAAAAGTGATTCATTTTCAGGTTTTGAAGCTTTTAGTACTGAAATTATTTAAATTAGTTGGCCTAAGAATGCACATTTTTCCACTTATATAGCATTATTTTTAGAGTGTATAATTTTATCTATTTCCTCATGTGCAGGTCATACAACTTTTATAATATTTGAAATCATTCTGACTTTTTTATATAATAAACAAAGAAAGTTATGACTCCAATCCTGTTGAAATTAAAAAATTGTAATTGTAATAGATTTGATAAATTTAAATATTTTCACTGAAACTGGCATCAAAAGTCAGAAAGGTTAAAGGTTTCTTATTTATTTCAAGTATTTTAAATCATACAAAAATGGAAAATTTTAACTGAAAAAGAAACTTGAAGGACCTAAGTAAACGTCACATATATTTATTTAAAAAAGATTAGTTTCCAGTTATTAATTTAATTTTTTTTTTACAATTTCAAAGATTTAAAATTAATCTAAAATTTCAGATATTATCAATTGAACATGATTTCATTTTACACATATGTGTTCCTAAACTTCAAATAATAAAACGAACTTGCAGAGATTGTGTGATTCACTTGAAAAATTAACCTAAAGTATTAATAATTCAGATGCAAGTCATTCACTATCATAAAAGCTTATTCTCTCTTAAATCGTTAAAAACCAAAGCTAAATAAGACACAATTTTTAATTTATTATTATGGAAATTTCAACATGACACTAATTATAAAATATCTCAACGTGACATTTTTTATGTCAGAAACAAATTAAAAAAAAGGAATAAAAAAAAGAATCTCTACAAACTAAGTTTATTCTGCGAACGGAATGTTTTAGCTGTGAACACGTGTAGATTATTATTATTAACTAACAATATTATACGCATGTTGCAGCGCGCGGGAAACATTTCATTGTCAATGAATGATACAGAAATGTAAAACAAGATTAGTATAATTCTAGTTTTAAGTTGTACAATTTTATCAGTTAAAAAATATTAATTTGAGAAGCATTGAGTTTGGAATGTTCACATTCGAACATCATCAAATTTAAAATGAATCAATTTTGAATGCCTAGTTCATGCATGGTTTTATGGTTACGGATTTTTTTTACAGATTAATCTGGAAAGGGACTTGAAAAATTGGAAAGCGACTTTAAAAATATTCAGTTTTTACTGCTTTTTCTTAATTTTTCAGTTGTGTAGGATTTCAATTTAATGTTATTATTTAGTGAAATAGTTCAATTTTAAATATTTGTCAGTATTAAATTAGTAATTTTTTATGGTTCATTCCAACATTTTTAATTTTGTTATTTTCGCGCAAATTTAAAACGTTCTTCCAGTTTTGTAGATTTGAAAAAGAAGTTTCCAATTTGGAAGATATCAAATTTAAAAATATTCACCCTTAAACGTTCTCATTTTGTGTATACAATTTTTTAAGTTTTATTTTGATTCTGGCAAGTTTTCATTGCCCTAAATATAAAGCTATAAATTTGATATTGTACAATTTCCGGGTTTGAAAATTTAAATCCGTTAAATAGAACCGAAGTTATTGAATTTTCAAAAAAAGTTACCCAAAATTTGAAGGACATTTATCTGTGCCAATTTTAAAAATTAAAAAAAATATATTTTAGAAATGTACTTTGCCACTGACAAAGAAAAGAATCTGCTAGGCTACAGCCTAATCGGATGCAGTGACGAAAAATGACTGTGATGAAATGACATGGAATCCACCTTCTTTTACTTTCAACCGAGCTTTTAACATTTTACTTAAATAACTACAATGTACGATATATTAAATGCCATCGTTTTTCAACCTCGCAATTTGGTTAAACAAATAAAATTAATATTTTTTTTAAGTATATAAATAATTATTAGTAACATATTCAATTGATAATGAAATAAATTAAATAGCGAAAAACCCATGTTTTTTCTAAAATTTTCAGCTTTAAACGTACATGAATGTATTTGAAAGATATTATTTTCGAATTATTACATCATTAATTTAAGTTATTACCAACAAAAAATTACCGACGCAGTAAATTTATAACCCTTTCATAATTTTATGGGTGAAATTAGTTTTGAGTCAACCTAAAGAATTAATTTACTATCAAAATCTAATTAACTATACTATCTACATTTGTATAATTATTATTTGAAAATTAAAAACTATTATTTTTACAATCTATTAATAAAATTTACACTCTTATGGCCAAAAAATTGTTCAGCAAAATTTGCAATACTATCTACATTATGTTGCCTAATTAAAATTGATCAGGCGAACCAATATTTTTAAATTATTTTTGAAACACCAACATTTGATCAAATGTCACTTTATGATATAATATAATAAAAAACTAATCTCAAAATAAAATAATGAAAAAATAAAAGAATCAATACGAACTAGTTTCACACTACGAATGGAATATATTAGCTGAAAAATTTTGAATAATTAGTTAAAAGAAATTTTTGAAACAATAATTTCGAATTGAAAGCGTTTGAAATTAAAAAAATATATATATATATATATATATATATATATATATATATATATATATATAATTGAAAACGTTCCAATTCAATCTATTTTAGATCAGGTAAAATTTTGACAAACAGACAATATTTCCAATAGAATGAAAAAGAATTAAACTTTTATCATTTCTAAAATTGAGGAATCTCGAAACTGAATGATTTCAGATTGAAATTTTCGATTAAAAGCTTTCAAACTTGAATAATCACAAATTGAAAACTTTTGAATTTAAATAATTTCCAATTCGAACGTATTTAAATTTGAAATTTTGAAGAAACTTTGATCACCAAGAATTGTGATATTAACGCTTTTTATACTCAAAACCTTTAACATTTCAGTTATTGTGAGTATATTTAAATCGTGTACAAATTAGCAATTCAAAAATTCTTTAATTATACTTTTGAAAATTCAATAACTTCAATTTTAATTGCAAAATTAAAACTCATCAAAGAGAATAATTGAAAATATAGAGTTCAACATGAAAATTCAGAACTCTAAAATCGTAAACATTCAAATTTAAATAAATTATTCAATTACTGAGGTATAGTTTTTGAAAAGTTTAGTTTTGATCTATCTCGATTTTAAACAACACAATTTTTAATTCTTTAATTTCAAATTAAAAATGTTTTAACACTTCCTTTAGAATTATTGTTCATTCTTGAAATTTTCCAATCAAATATTTTTCAATTTTAAATTATTTATTGAAATCTTTAACTAAAAATCGGTAAATTTTAAGATATTACATTGAATATTCAAATAAAAATAAAAGCTGAAAATTAAAATAAAAGCACAATTTTAAGCTTTTCAATACGAAATTGTTTTTTTTTGCTGTTGTAATTTTCAGATTAAAATGTTCAATATTTTGGAAAATTTTCAAATAAAAAATAATTGAATTTTTGATGCCTGGTTCTGAAGTCTTTTCATTTTGAAAGCTTGAATTTCAGAAATTATTGTTTCTATTTTTCAGAGTTTCAAAGTTTTGAATTCATTTAATTCAAAATTGTTTAATTATAAATGCTTTATACTAAAAATTATGGTGCGACTATGAAGTCCTTCAATTTGATATTCTACGATTTCGAAGAATTTTATAGCCAAACCATTTTGAACGTTTAAAATTGAAACCAAACAATTTCGAATATTTAAAACTACAGTTATTAAAGTTATAACTGACTAAAATTAAAACCAAACCATTTAGAATATCTTAATCTGAAATTAGTAAATTAAAAACAAAGATTTTCTAATTTCAAAATTATAATTCTACATTGAAATTATTGAAATTTTAATGATGATACATATATTATTAATAAGTATCATATCATGCCGTATCAACTGACATTCAAAGTGATTGGACATTTTTTACTAAAATATATTATTTCTGTCGCAAAAAGCTGTCATTTTCCCCATTGAAAATTGAAAAATTTGATATATTGTGAACCTTTAAAGTTTAATAATTCTAAAAATGAGCACTTTCAAAATTAATTAATTTTCAAATTATTGTGCATCATGATTGTGAAAATTCAATAACTGAAGGGTGGCAGTACAGAACTAGATAACCAACATTTCACCGAAAATGAGTTTAGGGCATAAAAAATTCTTCAACAATCAAATACACGTTTAAATTTTACTCAAAAGTGTAACGTAGTAATAATTTTTTTTCCTTTCAGCATCGATATTTCTTGAAATTATTGTAGTCGATTGAAAACAAAACAAATTTTCTTATTTTCATCAGCCTTCCAGTAAAAAAAACATTTGTTATACTGTGATATCGAGACATTCAACCTGGACGATTTACTTGAAACTGGTTAAATTTTTTAATCAAAACTTTTTCACTCGCATTCAGACACTCAATATCTCCGGAGTTAGTTTTTTTTTATTTAAACTGGAAATTGCATTTTTCATCACAATCCGCAGCTTGTTTGACCTCAATTTAGTAACACTTCGGCTTGGGAATGGGAATGTTGTATGTTTGTGTTTCATGTTTTATCTTTATATTGTAATTTCACTTTTACAGATCGTTTTTTCGCTCTCCTGAAAAATTTTGGTTTTGTTGGTTATCATGCAACTGACGTATAATAATAAATTGTCAAATTGACATTACAGAAAAAGTCGCTGGAAAAAAACACGCGAAAAGCGAGAACAGAATGAATGAATGAAGATTATTGTATATCATAACATATAAATAATAATAGTAATTAGTCAAAAATGTAGTGCGCATTGGAGATAAGATCAAATGTGCAACGTTTAGGTCTAATTTGTTTTGAAATAGAACCCGCTCTGTGAAAATAAAACTTTTTTTTATGGTGAAGAGCTAGGCTAGGTAGATAATTAAAAAGTGAACCTCACCTCTAGAATCGAGGGCACCACTTCTTGAAGTCCATTATTAGCAGCTGATCCGCTGAATGCACTAACGAGGGTGACATTATGACCCCTTGAGAGCAATGTCGTTCCAAGTGCAATAAATGGAATAGTATGAGACTTAGTACCACCCATAGTTGCCATTAAAATATTATAACTACAACACCATCGCACAAACCCGAGGAAAACTAAGACAACTGCCGACCAGTAACTCCCTGCCATTTTTGAAGAAGTTTCAAATTGCAAAGGGTTTCTCAGTTTCTCGTCTTTTTTTTATAAAACCTGCACTTGCATTATAACTGAACTAGAATCCCAAGCGAGTTTTCATAAATGACTATCCCTTACTTTTGAACCGAATAATTTGATGAAAAAAATTAAGTGAGACTTGACGAGCCCACTATTTGGAATGACCACTTGAGGTGAATCCAGGAGGAGACTGAGAGATATATTAATCGTTTATCTTGAAAGGCGTGCTTATTTGTAAAGCATTAGTGAAAAGGTACTATCTACGCACAGGTTTAGCAGGGGGTGGGAGCCCATTGTCATTGAAATATCAGAGTTGCGCCTTCCTTTGGGAAGATCGATTCGTCGCGAGGTGGGATTTGAATGACTGAAGAGAACGGAGTTGTGATTAATTGCCGTTTCCCAGCGATCCATCGACAGGGACAGAGAAAGGGACGCGTTTTTATTTTTCTTCTTCTTTTCACTAATTTCTGGTTGAACTTGAACCCACTCTTTCGACTTTGAAACTGGCTGCTTCTCGAGGACTTTTACGTGACCATGTGCTTTCGAATCCACGTCCTCCTCCTTGCTTGCATCTTATTCATATCTTATTATCTTCTCTCGACTCTTACGCTTCCGCCACTTGTACATTCGTGTTTGCGCGCTAAAACTCGCTGACGCTGCTGTGTAAACGTCGTCGCGACTTCAGGTTTATCTTCACTTTGAACTTTCACTAGCATCTTTGTACAGTACTCATCTTGTAAACAGCATCGATCTCAATTCAGCGTAAGCAGATTTTCCCAGGCTCTGGGACCAAAGAGATCCTCAAAGTTGCTGCTTTACCTGCGCAAAATCAACATGTTATTCATTAAAAAGCATCCTTCATTTGATAGAATCTACAATGTCAGAATTGTGAGGCAAGTGCTTAGTATATGGGTTATTTTCACACAACTTCAGTTTTTCACATAATTATAAGTTGCATTTTTTTTACGAAAGATTTAGAACTGATTTGCTGAAAAGAACCTTATAGTGGACCATTTTGGGATGTACGTTCTAAATTTGAATCTGTCAAAAGACTGATTCAAAGTCAATTTTTACTGATTCAAATAATGCGGATTCGACGACTGACAAATCAGTCAATTGGACTCACTGATTAATTCAGTCATTTCTAATGCTTCAATATGTTACATTTTCAACCAAAAAAGGTTAATTTTCAGCTAAGAATGGAATAGCTATACTTTCAAATAACAAAATCATTTCAAAAAATGATTCTCAATAGAATAGTTACATTTTTTCAACAAAAGAGATGAATTTTCAACAAAGTACTTCAACCTTCAAACCGCGCGTTTGAGCGAGCGTGTGTGCGGGCCACGTACAGGCGAACCTACTTTCCAGTTCCCAGATTTGTCGGGCAAGCTCGTGAGTGCGCTGATAATCTTTTCCCAATCACTCGTAATATTTTTTTAATTATTCACGTAAAAAAAAGTGATGAACCGTTTTAGAATTTTCACATCGAGTTCGTCAATTCTTTCTCAAAGTTCGCAGATTATTTACGAAAATACATCAATATCCGATGAATTTTTCTGATATCCGAGACCTAGCTACTAGTTCGTGACTTTTTTATGGATGAATTTTTTCCGTGTAAAAGATTACTTTTCAATAAAAAAAAAAAAAAAACAAATTGTCAACGAAATAGTTAAATTTTCAACCAAATAGACAAATTTTGAAATAAAATGATGTATCATTAACCAAAAGAATGAATTTTTAACAAAGCAGTTAAACTTACATCCGAGTAGTTGAATCTTCGAACAACAAAAAAAAGAAATTTTCGGCCAAGAAGATTAATGCTTTTCCAACAAGGATGAATTTTCAACCAAAATTTTAATTTGAAGGCCTAGGGACCTAATAAATTAATAAACAAATAAATTTTTCACTAAAAAAGATAATTTTCGATAAAAAAGCGAATTTTCAACAAAAGTATTAAATATCCTACCAAACAGATGAATTTTAAACTAAAATTATGAATAATTAACCGAAAGAATAAAATTTTTACAAAGCAGTTCAACTTTTAAACAAGTAGTTGGATGTTTTAACAAAAAAGATGAGCTTTCCGCCAAGAAAAATAATTGTCTACAAAAAAGGAATTTTTAACAAGAGAGTTAACTTTTCAACCAAGCAGATAAATTTTCAACTAAAATGATGAAAAAATACATGAAATTTCAACAAAATAGTTGAATTTTCAACTAAAAAAGAAATCAATTTTCCACCAAGAATGGAATAGTTAATTGTTCAATTTTTAGAATAATTTTCAATAAAAAAGCAAACAAATTTTCAACAGAATAGTTGAATTTGCACCCAAGAGATGGATTTTCAACTAAAATCATGAATCTGCAACAAAAAAAATGAATTTTAAACAAGGTAGTTCAACTTTCAATCAAGCAGTAAAATTTCCAATAAAAAAAGAATCATTCTCAACAAAAAATGTAATAGTTGATATTTAAACTAAAGAGGTTTCAATTAAAAAAAAAAGTTTATATTTCAACCAAAATTTTTGAAAATTTTAAATAAAAAACAGTTGAATTTTACCAAAAAGATGATTTTTCAACCATGAAGATTTATTCTCTACCAATAGAGACGATTTGACACCAAATAGTTGAATGTTCAACTGAAAAAGATCAATTTTTAACCAAAAATATAATAGTTAAATTTTCAGTTATAAAAATTAATTTTAAACAAAAAAAAAAAAACAGCAAATTTTCCAAAAAATAGTTAAATTTTCAATCATAGAGATGGGGTTTCATCTAAAATAATGAATCTTTAACAAAAAAAAAGAATGTTTTTCAAAGTAATTCAACTTTCAACCAACAAAGATGAATTCTTAAGGAAAAATGCAATAGTTGATATTTCAAACGAAAAAAATTTAATTATGAGTCAAAAACAGTTGATATATCAGCCAAAAAGGATATTAATTTGCAATTAATAGCTGTTGAATTCAACTAAAACATACGAATTTAAAACAAAATATTTGAATCCTCAACCAAATAGTTGAATTTTCAATTAACGAAATTAATTGAAATTTTTTTATTTTCTACGAATAAAGATGAATTGATCTAATAAGTTACATCCGCTTTGCGAATCAGTAATCTCGAAAGATCTAAACGGTAACTTTCATTGATTAAATAATTTATTTTCAATGACGTAACCAGTAAACTTCACTTATTAAATCAGTCACTAATGAAGAATTGTGATTTAGAAATAATTGTACTACATATTTTATTATGGCAGACGAATCAGACACTTTCTATTGACTTACAATCAGTCATTTAAAGTTACTGATTGATTCAGTCAGCAATATGGACTGATTCATCTATTAAAATCACTATTTTGTCAAATCATGCATCAATAATTTAATCAGTAAAATTTTGACTGATTTAAATTTAGAGTATACCATAATGATAGTGGGGTCAAATAATATACAGTGATTTTTCTGTTTAAATTTTTTTTTCATGATTGGGCGGGAAACGATTACATGATGAGTAGGGTGATTCACTCTATATAAAGAAAAAAGAACTATTTTTTATAACATCCCTATCAAAAATTCGACTTCCGATGCCTTCATAGCGGGGCGAAAGTAATCGATTTCACGCCTGCGCGTACTTTCAACCCTAGGGAAAATAGTATGTAACTTGACAATAAGAAAGTAACAAGCAGTTGACAGAAATTGCAATACGTGCCATAATTCCGTCCATAAAGCGTGCGTACGTCATCTTGATGCACGTCTTAAAGCTAACTTCAGTCCGTATGTAATAGCCATTATATATTTATGACGTCATAGACATATAGTGGCCATTACATATTTATGAGCTAATATGTAATAGCCATGATATATCTATGACGTAATAATTTTTCACGGCAAAGATATGCATGGTCATAACATAACTATGACCTTGAAAATCGGCACTTAATGTCAGCTCCACAGGCATGAAAAACGTGGCCATATCCTCGCCAGACGTGTATGCTTTTAGTACTCGTCTCCGGCTCGTACCGAAAACATACATTCGCCAATAAAGTCCCTCTTCTCTCCCTTGATGCATAATATCCTATTCGAATCTGAACTCGCACACTAGCCTAACTTGTACTTTTTTAGTCAAAAAATTTCTCCAACAAAAAACATTCAAAAGCGGATATGATTTAGGGGTCCTTTTTTGATATTTGTCCTTTTTATTGATTTTTTGTTGTTTTTATTTTCTCATTATCTTGGAAATGGATATGTTGAATTCCTATACATATAGAATTATCTCCTTTTACAGAACCATCATTGCACATGATTAATTAAAAATTTTAAACTCATTTGTAAGGGAAAACATTATTTTATTTTACTTGTTTCGCATTTTTCCAGAAGAATTTGACAGTCACTTTTAGTCGCTTATTTTGTAAAATCACTTTTTTAAGATAAGGTCACTGTAGTCACGTTTTTAAATAAAAAGATCACTTTAGTTACCTTTCTTTCAATACATTAACCCATGAGTTAACCACTATTCAATTTAGGTATATACCTATCTCTGAATTCTTTTGAAATATTTTATCGCATTTTAAAAGATTCCAAGAAATTTTTAATGGATTTCATTTATTTAAAGGTGTTTCCAAGGTTTTTCAAAGCTTTAGAGTATTTTCAAAACTTCAAAGGAATTTTTAAGAATTTTAGAAAGTTTCAAGAGATTTCAAAAGATTTCAAAAGATTTCAAAGGATTTGAAATATTTTAGGGTATTTTAAAAGATTCCAAGGCATTTCCAAGAGTTTTTAAAGTTTTCAAAGAATTCCCAAGAATCTAAATGATTTTAAGGGATTAAACCAAATTTTCATGGGGTTGATTTAAAAGATTCCAAGGGATTTTCGAAAATTTTAGACTTTTCAAGTATTTTAAAAGATTCCAAAAATATATTATTAGATTTCAATAGTTTGTAGGTGTTTCAAAGTGCTTCAGAGTATTTTTAAAACTTCCACGAAATTTTCAAGAATTTGAAAAAGTTTCAAGGGATTTCACGAGGGATTTCAAAAGATTTCTAAGGATTTGACATATTTTAGGGTATTTAAAAAGATTTCAAGGAATTTTCAAGAGATTAAAAAAAACTTAAGGAATTCCCAAGGATCTGAATGATTTTAAGGGAGTAAACAAAATTTGCATGGGTTTAATTTGAAAGATTCCAAGGGATTTTATAAGATTTCTGAGGATTTCATTGGTTTAAAGATATTTAAATCAATTTTCCAGGATTTCAGGAAATATCATCAGATTTCATGGAATTTAAAGAAATTTTATAATATTTAAATTTATTTTGAAGAATTTATTCCCAAGAAGTGTGGAATTTCGTACAGTTTCAAAGACTTGAAGCGATTTTAAAACATTTGTTACAATTAATTTAAATTCATTTGGAATTCACCCTGAATTCGTATAAATTTATCCTGAATTCTTCTAAATTTACTCAGTTCTACGCAATTCAATGGATTAACATTTTTTTTTTAGTTTTTAGGGTTTCGTGGTCTCAGGCAGAAACCGTTATAGTGTCAATTGGAATTTCGTCCATCCGTCCGTCGTATATTTTTTACCCTGGAGGGGAAGTAGTTGAGGGTAAGTAGATGAAGGGCGGGAAGGGGTAAGAAGGGAGGTGAGGGGATTAGGGAAGGGAGGGAAGGGTTATTAGGGGAAGTGAGGGGAGGCGAAGTAGAGGAGGGAGAAGTAGGGGAATGATGGGGAAGTGATGGTGGGGAATTATGGGAGGGAAGGGGAAGTAGATGAAATGCGGGAGAGTAGTGGAGGGAAAGTATGGGAGGGGGAGACTTGAAAGACCTGATCAACGTATTAATAGGCTGCGAAACCCTTTTTTGTAGGCGCGCGGCCTCTACTTTGACTAATTTTTGTTTGATACTTTAATTCATCCTAAAGTCTTTAAATTTACCTTGAATTCTCAAGTATTTCATCCCATTCTTTAGAATTCCCTTTAATTTTTCTAAATTCATTTCAAACTTATTGAATTAATTTAATTTTTTCATATTTTTGAATTGTTTTGAATTCACTTGAATTTTTTTTTCCAATTCATCTTGTTTTTTTTCTAATGAATTTTATCGAATTTTTCTCATTTTCCTAAAATTCCTCTAAATTTACTTCCATTTCACTGATAGTCATGGATTTTTAATTTGATCGAAGCTTTTTTATTTAAAAGAAATTTAGTCTGTAGTCACTTTATGAACGCTTATTAGTAATTTTTAGCCACTTTTGGGATTAGAAGTGTGTCACTTTTGGTCACTTTTTTGGTTTAAATATATCACTTTTTTCGAGCAAATTAAGTTGTGGCTATAAAAGATTCTATATTATTGAACTTTTTCGGCCCCTTGATTAAATTATTTACAATTATGGTAATATAAAAGGGCTTAACTTTGTATGAATAAAAATATAATACATGCATTTTTAAGACAATAAGAACACAGAAACAACAAAAAGTAAGTAAAAAAGACTAATCGTATCATTTAAATAAATAAATGAAATCATATCCGATTTTGAATTCTTTTTTTTTAAGATAAATTTTTTTTTAAAAAAGGTACAACTTAGGATAGTATGCGTGTTTAGATTCGAAAACCATTTCTTTCTTATCAACCTAATCATGAGCTTGCTCAAGCGTAGGAGTATATTACGAAAGGAACAATTATTTTTCAATTTTTTTTAGAGTTTAATGTAATTAATTTCCTTTAAAAAAATTCAAACTAATGGCATTGAATATTAATTAAGGTTTGTTTAATTGATTGATTAATTACACATCAATTTTGTATTATTTTTTGGTTTGCATTTCAAATCAGGCCACTCGAATATGTTGTTTTTTAATGGAAATAAAACGATACGTATCATATCGATTTTCCAACAAATTTGTTTGAAAAAATTATGAGTATTTGAATTTCAAAAATTGAACACGCAGATTATCAAATAATACTTAAAGTTTTTGTTAGCAGAATGATATTTTTAAATTTAATATAGGTACTAATTTTTTCATTTTTAATTATGATGGAATTTTGCGTCCTCTTTTGAAATCCATTTGAAAATTTTAAAAAATTTCCAAATTTCAAAAATGGTGGCGGGGTATCTGAAAATATTCGAAGTCAGCTTACCCAAAATCCCCACCGTTTTTTTTTTCGTCCTAATGTAAGGTGTATATTCTATAATAGTCTGCCCTGTGCTCGAACCTTGGAGAGAAGAGATACTTTTTTGTCTGAAAAATGAAAATTCAAATTTGTTTGCCAAAACGACACAAGATGCAAAAAAGGTCGAACAAACAAAATTTTTCCTTTGAAAAAGGTCTATCTTTCTTGTTTGTCGCGTTATTTTCGAGATTTTCGCGAAAATATTCATAAAATCCTTTGAAATTTATTTTTTCTCACAATACAATTTTATGGTGTCATAAAAAAGAAGAACATAATTTAACAGTTTCAAAAATTTTTTACATCAAACTTCTATTCTTTAAAGTCGGTATTTTTAAATAATCGATTACTGTGCATTTTTTCTATCTTACATCATTATTCTTCAACCAACATGTTCCAAAAACTGATAAATTAAGTTCTTTGTGGTTTTTTATGACCCTATAAAATTGTATCGTTGAGGTAAAAATAAACCTTAAAGGATTTGATAAAAATATTTTCACAAAAATTTCAAAAATAATGCTAGAAAGAAAAACGTGTCAGAACTTTGTTCCTTTGACTTTTTTTGTATCTTGTGGGATTTTGGCAAAAAATGTCAATTTCCGGTTTTTAGACAACACAAAATTATCTCTTCTATCAAAGGCGCGGGCACAGGGCAAACTATCATGAAATTATTAATTGTTATGTAAATTGTTGTATTTTCTTTGAATTTAGAAGCCAAAATCAGTTTTATTCAAATAGCAATAGAGAGTATTTAAATGAACACATGAGAATGGTAACTGGATAAGGACCAATTTTTCGAAATTATGTCCAACGATTTTAAGTGATTTAGGACAATATTTATCGATTCATATTAGGATTATGTAAAAATTATTTCTCTTTCCACTCGAAAAATTATTTTTTAAATTAAGAGAATAACAAGTGGATAAGGACCATTTGGGGTTTCCACCATTAACCACAGAAATCTTTTTTTTAATATCATCACCTCCCTGAAACTTTGTAAATAATAGCCTCATACTTTCATAATTTTTACTAAATTTTCTACCATGTGGTATAGAAATAATTTGATTTTTGATCCTTATACAGTTGTTATTCTCATATTTTTAGAAATTTTCATAATTCCAGTTCGAAATTTTTTCGAAATTTTGGCATATCAAAGAATACATATATTACACATTTTTAACAGGCCTAAAAAAATTTTACTATATTTTCGTGATTTTCTAAACAAATACCCAGTATTTTATAAGAAATGTTTCCAAAAATTTTTACTTCTGCAATGTAGAGATCTTGGGGAATACATGCTTCTATAATTCGTCAAAACTTTACATTTGAAAACATATCGCAAAAAACTTTTTTGTTTATCCTGTAAAATTTTATTTTTAGCCCTTATCCAGTTGTCATTCTCATGTCTCTCAATGTATACTGAAAAACATGCAAATTCGTCAGTGCCACCAATTTTTTACTATTACCATTTGGCGATTTTTTATTTATTTTGTATGCTATTTTTTGGCCCGAAACGGTAAAAGGCAATTCAAAATTTTGAACTTTGAGAATTTTTGAGCTGAAGGAGAATTAGTTGTGATCGAAATTTTGGCATCACAGGTTTCGGACTGGGCAAGTTTTCACATTTATTTCCTTATTTAATATTCTCGGGCGAGATAATAGCTAGTGCTAAATTTTACAAATTTTGGGAAAATATACTTTGATCGATATTTTCTTACAGACTGAATGAAATTTTTGTATTGATATTTCTACGAAACTAGAGATTATTTCTTCATAAAACTCAGGATCAGCGAAATTTTAGTTTCCACAATAAGCAAGACTTTGAAAAACCTTGCCAAACCCGTTTTCTTTAAAATATACGATAGGTTATGTAAAAAAAATGGAGAGTTGATTATCTTACATTTTGTGGAACTATTCGCACTTTGCCCTCAAAAATATATTCGACCATATTAGCCAATATTTAAAAAAAGTAGTCTCTCATTCCAAGAAGTTAAATTTGTTTTAGTTTTAGTTCAAGGACAGAAATAGGGAATCTTATAGTACTCATATATCAATATTTAAGGAAGCTAAACTTTGGCTGTACTCTCCGCTAACGTACACTTGAAAACGAATTTTACTTATGAAATATTGTGTGAAATCTGGGGAAATACAGTATTTTAGTTTCTTTGAGTATTTGTCGAAAATAATCAATATTTTGCCTTGAAAATTTGAGACATGCGCTAAGAAAACTATTTGTTTGAGACAAAAAAAAAGTTTTTTTTCGTATTTTTTGACATTTTGACTTTTGGTGATCTAATAAACAAAAGCAGGTCGTTCTGCAATATGTAATACAATTTTATGAATTTCTCTGGAATATTTACTATTTATATATTATATATAATATTTAATATTTAATATTACTTTATTATTATGTGCTGCAGAACGGTATGCGTGCTTATTTTATTGCTAAAAATTAAGTTATAAAAAAATAGACTTGATTCCATATACAGAAAAACTGAAACTCGATTCTTTATACGAACTCATCCGAAATTGATTTCATATTTTATAAAGCAGTCGATATAAAAAATTTAAATGCAGAACTGCATTTTAATGTTCTTTATATTTATGCGACATTATATACTGTGGCAATTATGCAGAGGGATTTTCGGTAAATGTATATAATGACACTAAAAAGCGAAACAGAGCACAATTAATCATTGGTTATTATTTTAATAAGCAGAAGGTTAAAAAACCTTCTAAAATAATTGTCAACTTAATCGTGCTTAATGGTCTGTATGAAAACATTATAGATGAGAAAGGAGCCGCGAATTGATCAGTATACAACAAAAATTAATATTCTATGAAAACTGCGTTGTAATTATAAATTTGTAGTAAAAAGATGAGTTGTAAAAATTCATTAAAAATGTTATTAGAATAGATTTTTAGAATATAAGTCAGAATTAGGCAATTTAGCAATTAAGTTTAAGCTCTTGTCTTATACCTATATGTTTATACCTATATGAGACTCATTTTCATATAAAAAATTATGTAACAGAAATTCTTGACAATTATGTGAAAAGTATTTTCTGTAATGTCCATGTAGAAGTCGTATTATTAGATTTGATTAATGGCTCATCTTTAACTATTTTATCAGTGAATTTTGAGAACTTGAGAGTGAAAGAAGACCAAGTTATTTGTAAATAGATAAGTAATATATATTTATATTCAATATGTGATATAATGAATAATTTATAACAAATTTAGTAACGTATAAATGTTGGTATATTCAAGTAACTGACAAACGAAATTAGGTCAGACGAAATTATAGATATCTGCTAAATTTAATATGCAGTATACAATCTAGCTGACTTTAAATTTAATAATTTTCATATATCTGATGGATTGTCCAAGCTTCAGTGATCTTTTCTAGCTATTTGTATCAATACAAATTCCTATTGATTTGATTCAGTGTCCCACTGTTTACTAATTGCAAAATATTTTCCTCAAAGCAAAATTTTCCTAAGACTAATCACTCTTTTATTATTCTATTAATATTTTTCAAATAATTTTTTTCATACAATTATTTGTAACTCCTTTTGCTAGAACAAAATCTAAAGGCTGGCACGATTTTTAAATTAATTTTGATCAGAAAGTCTTGAACTTATTTTCAAATTGGACGAAAATTATTTACAAATTTCAGCGGTACTCTAAATCTTCTAAATTCAGAAAAAAATGCATTTGAAAATGGTTGAAAAAATTTGTCCTTATTTAATTTTTGACGCCTTCCGTTTCCTTTGTCACAGTCATTGGTTTAAGTTAACTTTTTCTCATTTTATGTGAGAACGGCTACGGTTGGCACATGAAATTATTCATTTTTTGTAATGCCTGTTTCTGGGAATTCTTACTCATATGGTAAGTATGGTACGAAATTTACATATCTTAATTCTATAATTTTTAAAATAGAAAAGTGTTATACATATACACATACAAAAAAGTCTTTGGAAATTATGTTTCTAAAAATATACGTGATGTAAATAGCTTCATATATATTCAATGCAGATATAAAATGTCTAAATTGTGAATTTTTATCTACAACACGAATCAATTAATTAATTAATTGATAATGAATAAATCCATTAAATCAATCCGAATGAATGTATAGTCACCAATAAGTGTCATTCTCTCGTTATTGAAATCATAGATTATTATGAATAAATATTTAAAAGCTTTCATCAGAATATGCTTCATTCTAAAATTAAATTATCATCAGTAAGATTATTATAAATGTAAAAGATATACTGGGATCTTTTTAGTATTCTCAGAGTAAAAGTCATTGAACCTTGTCTCTATATTTCTTTTTCGGAACTTAAATTACCTTAAATTAGGCCCATTTCTTTGGTTTTAAATACATTTTTTACAGTGCTGTATCTTCTGATCTCATATTGAAAAACTGAGAAAGGGAATGGAAGAAAAAAGTTAATGGTCAAGGTCCCAGCGGCGTATTCTTTATTGCTTTTTTATGCAGGAAAAGAAGATTAAAAGAGTTAGTTAAAAGATGTCGTAGGTGATAAATCAATCATATAATTCAGACATGTATACATTTTTTAAATTATTTCAAATAAAGAAAATATATATAAAACACATATAGGCATAAATATGGGATAGGTGAAAATGAAAAGTTAAGATAAAAAATATAAAAACTTGTATCAATTCATGTTGAGAGTAAACTTTCATTAAATTAATTTGTATAAATATTTCGTATAATAAACTGTATACCTATTTTAGAATTATAGAAACTTGCCACTATTTTGCACGTAAAATTAGAAATTTGTTTCACATCGGCTATTTTGAATGTTATCTTCTAATATATGATAATGTATTCCAAAAAAAAATATTTGTACGTGAGTTCGTGTGGAAAAAGAATTTTACAAATACAACAAATTTGTTGCTGATGCTGTCGAGGATAAAGGACTTGCAAAATAGAAAAAATTATACAAATTGGAAATACAAAGAGGTATAACATAATATAGTGAGTATAGATGCATCTGAATTGTAAATGACATAGATTGAAAAAATTTGTTCATAACAATAAGATTTGCTTTTCTTTAATACAAAATGATTTACACTATAATTTTGTATAATCAAATTGCATTTTACCAGTTACCCTTGGGTTTAATGATTTAACACAAGTTACTTTTACTAAAGTGAGTTACAATTTTTTCTCTGCACGAGTAGCGAAACGGAAGTGGTATCCAATGATACATGGAGCATATAAAGTATTATTTTAAATTTATGCACTCGCAAACATACTTAAAAACCATACAGACTATATAATTAAAGGCCGTGGCTACGTGTACCGAAATTTCGGTACAAGTAAAAAATATAAAATATAAAAAGCAGAAATAATAAGTCTAAAAAAATGTATGAATTTTCTTTTCAAGGTACACTTTTTATCAGAAAAAGAGAATTGCTTTCAATCTCTAAGGATTCACTATTACATATTATTTACGTGCGAGAAAATACAAGGGAAGACGAAGATTGAAAAGAATTTGTATTTCAAGATCCAAACAATCAAAAGTACATCTTTAATCTAATATATATTTGTCTTGAATATATTAGCAAAAATTAAATAATTTTCAAACAATTTTAGTTTTTATTAATTAAATAATATAAAATCTTTTTCAATACAAGTTTTGGAAAACCTCTACTTACCACATATTTCAAAAAGTAAATCCAAAAACATTTTTCAAGTTTCCATTTTTCAAAGCCTCACACTTGATAAATTTTACAAAAATGGTTTTGTCACACAATGTTTTTCTTGAAGATTCAATTCAATCTCTAATTGAAATTCACTTTCCTAATTATACACAAAGGAACGAGGTTGCCTCCTGCAAGGAGAAAGTATTTTCAGCACTTTTCTATTCTCTCCAGGCGAAAGAGAATTTTAAAAAATATTCTAAAATGAGTGTATGCAAGTCCGAAATTTGTTTATTTCATAAAATTTTCAAATTCGCAACTAGTACAATGCTCGAGAAAATTAGCGCGCTTGGATGAAGTTCGAATATCGCGGAGCGTGAAAGTTTGACTGACCAGTGCAGGACTTTAACGATCAGCTGGCTCAAGAGAGAGTTCACTCCCACCAGCCTATTTTCTTAGCAGACTCCATAGGAAGATCTTTTGTCGCCTAACGATATGTTTTTGCCTATAAATACATTTGTTAATAGTAACAAATAAAATATCAAGTTCCACAGATGATAATTTTATTAATTATTAAAATTACATAGGTAGAACTAATTTCCTGTCTATTAAGATTGTTTTCCTCTACAGGCATTCTTAGGAAAGGCAATTATAATTTTTTCAAATATCTATCATTTGGAAATGCTCATTAGACGCACATTTCTATGCGAAGAGTTTTATAATTCCAAAGCTTAAAACGTGGTCCCGCTATTCGTACCCGAAAAATCTGGTTATAAGTAGCGAAGTTTCGAAAATATTAGTATCTGCTGAGTATTAAAAGAAAATAGTCCATGACTTACTGAAATTTTTATTTCCAGTTTTTAAGTACTCGCCACTGATGAAATACCGTCTAAAGAATTATCTGAAAATTGAAAATTGAAAAGTGAAAAAATTCTCCTTGTGCCAGAATAAGTAGGTATATAGATTCCTGGAATTTCCATAGTCACGTGCGTATCATAGTGAGAGTGAATAGAGAAATTGAGGAGTCGGCACCCAATTTTAATCAATGAGATGCGGTTGCTTCACGCCTGATTAAATATTACCTTATATACCTTTCTCGGAAGATCTGGCTCCTGTTTTACTGTTATAGAACCTGTAATTAATTATTATTGAAAAAAGAATTAATGTGTCTACGGTGAAGTTCAATTTGAAGCATGCAGAGCGTGAACAGAATGTTTCGATGAATAAATTCCGACAGAAGACATTTTTACATTCTCATTCATGAGAGTGTAATGTAGTCGTCCAAATTTTCGATATCTAGTTTTTACCGGATCTTTACGTTTCGGCACTCATAATCATAAAATCATAAAATCATAAAATTTTGTCGGTGTCTGTCTATCCTCGTGTATGTCTGTATATATGTCTGCGTGGTTACCTGAATTTTGTAGCCTCGCTAACTTTTGAAGGATTTGTCCAATAGAATCAGCCTTTAATACACTTTTCAGGGTCCCAAAAGGTCAAGTTCATTAACCAGATATTTCCGACCAAAATAAAAAAATGTAGAGCATTTTCAAAATTTGAAACAAAATTTTTAGAAATTTGTGTGGAAGTTTCTGGTGCATAACAAAAAGAGCTGCAAATTATTCTAACCGCATTTTTAATTTCAATGGAAATTAAAAACGTTATATGCTTTTCAACATTTTGAAAATTTTCAAAAAGTGGAAAAAATTATTTTTCTGATAGATTAAAAAATTTCAATTGAAATTTCAACTGGATATTAAACATATTTCGAAACCATCCCAATGAAATTTTTCGATTAGATCAAAATTCAAAAATTTAGATCATTTTCAAAAATATGAATTTTTTTTTAAGAGATTCGTAAGTTTTAATCGTGATTTTTAATTTAAAATGTTCGTTCGCAAATTTGAGTGCGCCCAGGGCGCGCGTCTTTTGGATCTCGCGTTTCATAATGGGTTACCTCGCGCTTCGCGCTCGAACAAATTTGGATCTCGCGCTAGGATATTTATTTTTCGTACTCAGAATTAGTGATGCATTCGAGCCGATTTCGAGAAAATTCGAGATTTTCTTGAAACATGTTCAGGTGAACTCAAAACTTCATGGAGATCGAGAATCTCAAATAAAAAATTCGAGATCTCGAGTCGAGAATCTCGAAACTTTTTATTTGTGATTTGTGAATTTTCTCGAAATCGTCTCGAATGCATCACTACTCAGAATGCTTGAATGAAACTTTACCAAAAACATCTCTTTTAGATCCCAGTTTTTTTATGCATCTTCATACTTTGAATTTTCTACGCAATTTAAAGATTAAAGATTAAATTGCTGAAAACTCTGTAGGCTCTAAGGTAGACATTCTCATCGTGACACTCGCGCTATGCGCTCGATTTTCGACGGATATTTTAAAATTTATATTCATTTTCTGAGCTACATTACAATAAAAAGTTACTATCCTTTCTTCAGACTTTCTTCTCTATCTCGCGTTGTCATGCTAAAAGTACGATTTTTACATTCTCATTCTAATGAGAAGGTATTGGTTTTATGTAAAATTTGACATAGTCGGTTTTCATCAAATCTCCACGTTTTGAGACCCCCTGATCCAGAAAAAACGGTTTTTACCAAGGTGTCTGTCTGTCTGTAGTCTGTCTGTCTGTCTGTCTGTCAGTCTGTCTGTCTGTCTGTAGCCACGATAACTTTCGAAAAAATGATCAGATTTGATTGAGCTTTGGCACACTTTTTTATGGCCGAAAAATAGAGAACGAGTTCGTTAACCAGCTATTTTGGATGAAAATCCAAAAAGTGAGCACATTTTGAAAATTTTTGACACCACTTTTTTTGAAGATTTGAAAATTCTATGTACGGTTATTAGTAGTACGCAAAATGACGAACAAAATATTCTTATGACTTTTCGTGATAAAAAAAAAATTACTGGAGTTATAGCATTTTCAAAATTCCAAAAAACAAACGAAAATGAACATTTTAAGCCGAAAAACGCACGATATGAAAAAAGTCAAGAGGAGAAAAACGTTGATTCCTGAACACCCTATAATATTTTCATAACAACTTTTTGAATTTTTTGAAAAATAAAAAATTCAAATTTTGATCGCACAAAAAATTAATGAAAAATCAAAAAAGCAATTTTGCTGTCAAACTATGCAAGATACCAGAAAATATCATCTGACCAAAATTGTGCACCTAAAAAAGATCTACAAATTTCTTATCATTCACTTTTTGATATGACGCGTAGTTTTTGGTTTATTCGTAAAAAACAGCATTGAAAATAGAAAAATCAAATTTTCAGACGAATATTACCAGCTACGAAAAAATGACCAAAACAAAGTTTGTTAATCCAAGGAAGAGGTACAAATTTATTGTGACTCATGTTTCGATAGGATGCGTGGTTTTTGTTTTATTCGTGAAAATAACATTGACAGTAAAAAAAATCAAATTTTTGAAAAAACAATGCAAGGTACGAAAACATATAAAAGAACAAAAATTGTGCATTCAAAAAAGACTTACAAACCCGTAATCAATTTTTGTGGTAAGAATATATTCAAAATGAAAAAATTAACTTTTTTGATAAACGGCACAAGATAAAATAAAATGTTAACTAATAAAATTTGTCGCCTGAATTATATCATTACTTTTCATTTGAAATCAAATACAAATTTAGTAATTTGTATATGAAGAACATATAACACGAAGCACAAAGTGCGCGCTCAGTGTATTTACCAAATCGCACGCCGTAAGTGCGCTCAAACTTTTTTGTTTCTATCATACGGTTCAAATGATTTTCAAATCAAATATCGAGCGCGAAGCGCGAGTGTGTGGATGAGAATGTGTTCCTTAAGGTCGATAGAACCTTGAGTAAATAAAGTTCCTTTTCAGTCTAAAATAAAAACAAATTTAACAATCACTTAATATGTAGAGGTTTTGATAATTTTATAATATTTGCAAACAAAACTTTTTCTTTTCATCGAAGTCGAACACGAAGTTCAAAAATCTAGAGGAGCCGAGCGTAAAGCGCGATATAAATACGCCCGAGCGCGTAGCGCGAGGTGAATACATAATCGAGCGCGAAGCGCGAGATAAATATATGATCGAGCGCGAAGCGCGAGACCCAACAGTTGCGCGCCCTAGGCGCGCTCAAACTTGCGAGCGCAGCGAGCCGCGCGCGATGAGAATGTACCCGCGAAGCGGGCAGATTTTTTTTCATAGAATTCAAAGAATTTTTGTAGGAATTTTTAAAAGCTGAAATACCTGCAAAAACTTCTCGCATATTTCGCGTCGTTTTTCTCTCGAAATTTGAATGTTCTATTTGTGGCATAGTATTTTCGAGAAATAAAACCAAAATGAAAAGTCCCATGAAAAAATGGTTGAAAGAAATTTTGTAGGACTTGCTAAAAACTATCATTGCTTCTCAAGACTTTTTCTCGTATTCTGCATCGTTTGGTTCAAAATTTGAATGTTTGATTTTTGCATAGTATTTTCGATTAATAAAACCAAAATATTGAGTCTTATAAATTATTGTATACGCAAAAATTATAGGTCTTTTAAAAAGCTGCAATTCTTCTTCTGAACTTCTTTATGTATCTGTCGTCGTTTGGCTTAAAATTCGAATTTTCGTCTTACTCATTTTCGATGCATGAGAACAAAAAGACGAGTCCTATCAAGAAATGGTTAAAACAAAAATCGTAGAAATGTTGAAAAGCTTCAATTCTGTATAGAATTTCTGAAAATAAAACAAGAATCTATCGATCAAATTTGGAGAACTACCACAAAATGCTCCTATTGCAATTTCTAAAAACAAAAAAAAAAATTTGTTTTTTTGGACAAAAATAAAAAAGAGGATAAAAAAATGAGAAGGCAACAAACCAAATCCCCTTGCTTCTCTTTTTTATTTCTTTCGTCTTTTTTATTTTTATTATTATCAAATCACAATATGAAAGCATGCACAATATTTACCAACAAAGTAACATTCTATCTACAGATAATCAGAAAGAATTGAGAGAATATAGTTCTCTTAATACTTTTGTTGTATGTTAAAAAAATGTAATATTCATACTATTTTCCATATACCATTTAAAATGGATTCAATAATAACTTTTTTTTTAAATCCTTTAGATGAATTTGAAAAAGGTGGAGTTGTTTACAAGATCACTTGCAAGATCTGTAAGATGACTTACGTGGGACAGACTGGCAGACTGGATGGAGGAACACAAAAGTGATGTTCGTTTTGGACGTTGTTATAAGAGTGTGCTTGCTAGACATACAAGAGGGTTTGTTGATGCTGACCATGAGTTTGACTGGGATAATGTTGAAATTTTAGATAGTGAAAGCAATGAGAGAAAGAGAGAATTCATGGAAATGCTTTATATTAGAAAACAAAATAGGTTGTCTATTAATTTGAAAACTGATTTGGATAAATTAAACGTTCTTGACTTTCTCTTATTTCTTGTTTGTTTATAACGGATTTGCCTTTTGACCCACACTTAGATCTCAGGTATCGAGGAGATAGCGTCGTTTCGTCGCTGTTCCTACCTGCTATAATTTTTTTTAACTTGATAAGGGTGCTGTATGAGCACCAAAAGGTTGGTAAATATTATGCATGCTTTCATATTGTGATTTGATAATAATAAAAATAAAAAAGAGGAAATAAAAAAGAGAATGAAGGGGATTTGGTTTGTTGCCTTCTCATTTTTCTTTCCTCTTTTTTATTTTTGTCCAAAGAAACAAATTTTTGTTTTTTTGTTTTTAGGAATTGCAATAGGAGCATTTTGTGGTGGTTGTCCAAATTTGATCGATAGATTCTTGTTTTATTTTCAGGAATTCTATACATTAGCTTGAGTATTGGACGTTAAACGGGATTTTGAATTTGATTTTAATCTAATTTAAAATTCTCAAATTTCAGCTTCAATTCTTCTCATAAACTTTTTTCACGTGTCTGTCGTCTTTTGGCGTAAAATTGGAATATTCGATGCTTGGATAGCATTTTCGATGGATAAAACCATAACCTTTGGTCAAGGATGCTGGTTAAAGAACTCGTTTTTTCTTTTAGGACAAAAAAAGTGTGCCAAAGCTCGCTTGGATGATCGGAACGGAAAGATCCGTTCATTTTTTCGAGAGTTATCATGTTTACGGACGTGCGAACGAACAGACGGACGCACATACATACACCGTCAGACATACACAGAGAGACATGCAGACAGACATACAGACAGACGCCATCACCAAAACTTGATTATCGGCTCTACGCGTGAGAAAAAGTTGCCTTGCTCAAGCATGGGTCAAAAATGGGTAAAAAATGGTTCAAGATTGTTCAAGGATGGGACATGCCTGGATCGTTGGCGTGGCTTAAACATTGCTCGTGGCCACGACCCATGCTAAACATTTAATGATTATTCTAACACCAAATTCGACGCTTTCCATAGTTAGTCATGCATAACAACAACAATAGTGAGTTCCGTTATGACGAAAACATTATTAATTCTCTCTTTTTATCATTTCCCAAAAATGAACCTAGTTTTAAGCGCTTTTTCGAACCAAAACTCATACATGGTTCCGAGCATCAAAATTGTATGCATTACTCTAAAGGTAAGTTTCAGAAATGTATTAAAATTGGTTCGAATCTATATTTCAGGGTTAAATAATAGTAATATTTTGCAGCCTAAAGTTCGATTTCTAGATAATACACATTTTTTCTACTTCAGCCAGAAATTTTCTAATTCTAAAAAACAAATGGGAGACAGAGTTTTGACATGTGCAAAATTTTGTAAATCCCGTGATCCTGAGACCGACACCAAAAACTGAACCACGAGGCCGACCTTACCCAATGTCACTTTACACAATCTTGATAACACTGTTCTGCAAAAATTACTTTTTCTATAATTCGCGAAAAAGTGCCAGTTTTTCCACCTGTTTTTAGTGTAAAAAGTGATCGATTTTTGGTCGATGACGTGGCGCATGCGCAGTGCCGACCTTTCCGGGCAACAGTGACAAAAGTGGACAGATGCAGTGGAAAAAGTAAATGGACAGTGATAAAAGTGAGGCACAGTGACAAAAGTAAATGTTATTTCGGGTGGGTTCATGCTGCCTCGGGTGTACTCGTGCATCGTGCGCAGCCAACTTCATTCTATTTTCCGACTGTCGTCCCTAACCTAAAATCAATTTCCTGAAAAGTCTCGAGTTGTGTATTTTGTATGTACTTTTGTCACTTGGCAAAAGCAAAAAAACACCGTCAGTTTCTCCGAAAATACTGTGCTTGGTGTTTTTTCACGAAAAATCGGAAATTTTGAAGCCCTCAACTTTATGGGCCAACTATTCAATTGTGAGAACCAGCTTATTACTGCCATATTATTGCCATGGTTTTGATAATTGCCATTGTCATTGTTGCGTCAATCGACAAAAAATCGCATTCTTTTTACACAAAAAACAGGTAAACAAAAACTAGCACTTTTGCACAAATTATAGAAAAAGTATCGTGTCCCACACATTGAAAAAGCGACGATTTAAAACTCGTGTGATAGCCACCCTCGCTCCGCTCGGGTAGCTAACTTCACACTCGTTTTAAATCTCTCGCTTTTTCAACTTGTAGCACAATATACTATTTTTGCTTGTCACCTATAATATTCAGGTCGTTTCTTATCAATTTTTAGATGCAGATTACAAACTGTCAGCGAAAAATTTCTTATCCAAAACTCAATAAAAAACGACCACAATGATTCTTTCGCGAGAATCGCTATTACATATGCTTATTAGAGACCAACGTTTTATTAACTTTGGCCTTCCTAACACTCTTCTACGAAGAATCATATTAGGAAGGAAAGGAAATGGTAGTAGTTTGCGTTGGAAAATGTAACGTCGTATTTTTGAGGGACTTTCCACTCAATTTAATACTCTTTACTCTCTCAAATTGTAAGCCTTGCAACTTCGTATATGACTTTCAAAGTTGAGGTTATAGATTACAATTTTAGAGGAAATTTATACACAGCTTTACCCCGCTGGTGCAATTCTAAGGAAAAGAGTGGGACAAGCATTGATCAAAATTGGAAAGCTTTTTATCTAGCTTCGGTAAAGCTGATTCAAGTCAAATATTGAAAAGGAGAAAAGCTGCAGTTGAAATTGGAGATGTATATTTATATTTACCCTGCTAGTTTAATTCTTCGGAAAATAATGGTACAAGTCTTAATCAAAATTGCAAAGCTTTTTCTAGGTACAGTAGCGCTAAATCATGTCAAGTATCAAGAAAGAAAACAACTTGACTTAAATTGGAAAAATGGGCCATGTCTGAATGAAAATTGCAAAGGGTTTTTAGCTTCGGTAGCACTAAGTCGTGTCAAGTATTTAGAAAGCAAGCAGCTAGAATTGAAATTGTAAACCTATATCTATATTCACCCTGCTGATGCCATTATAAGGAGAAGAATGGGACAAGCCTGGATCAAAATTTCGAACCTTTTTCTAGCTTTGGTAACGCTAATTAAATTCAAAGAATGAACAGGAAGAAAGTTGCAATTCAAATCGAAAAACTATATCCATCTTTAATCCTGCTGGTGCCATTCTAAGGGGAAAAATGGGATAAGCCTGGATCAAAATTGCAAAGGTTTTTCTAGCTTCGGTAGCACCAAATCATTTCAAGTACCTAGAAAGGAAATGATTTGACTTGAAATTGGAAACCTATATTCATATTTACCAAGCTGGTGTCATTATAAGGAGCAGAATGGGACACGCCTGGATCAAAATTATATTATTTTAAAATATTTTGAATTCGCGGATTTCAAGGAATTCAAGCAATTCACGGAATTCCAGGAATTCATGGCATTCAAGCAACCCGCGGAATTCAAGGTATTCACGAAATTCAAGCAATTCACGGAATTCATGGCATTCAAGGAATTAAAGGAACGCAAGGAATTCAGGAAACTCAAGGAATTCAAGGAATTCACGGAATTCACAGAATACATTCTTGAATTCCGTAAATTCTTAGAGTTCCTTGAATTCCATGAATTCCGTGAATTCCGTGAATTCCGTTAATTCCTTGAATTCCTTGAATCCTGTGATTTGTTGAATTCTATGAATTACTTGACTTCCGTACATTCTTCAAATTCCCTGCATTCCGTGAATTTCGTGAATTCCGTGAATTTTTTTGAATTCCGGGAATTCCGTAAATTTCTTGAATTCCTTGAATCCCGTGAATTCTTTGAATCCCGTGAATTCTTTGAAATCCGTGAATTCCGTTGACTCCGAGAATTCCGTTAATTCTTTGAATTTCGTAAATCCCGCGAATACCTTGAATTCCGTGAATCCCGTGAATTCTATGAATTCCATAAAATCCGTAAATTCCTTAATTTCCGTGAATTCCTTATTCCTTAAACTCTTAGAATTCCGTGAATTCCTTGAATTTCGTGCATTCTTAGAATTCTGTGAATTCCGTGAATGCTTAAAATTCCGAGACTTTTCATAATTCCATGAATTCCGTGAAATTTTCGGATTCTGTATATCTCGTGAATTCCGTGAATTCCTTGGAATCCGCGAATTCAAAATATTTTTAAATAATATGTTAAGCCGGAGAGAGATAATAACTAAACTTATTTGCTGTTTGCCGTGTAAGTAAGCGTACTAAAATGAGGGGCCAACTCAAAAAACACAGTGTGGTTCTTTTAGACGATCAGCGCTAGAGTGGTCGTTTTAGACGATCACTCAAAGAGAGGTTTTTTTAACAGCAGGTGTCGATATAAAGTGGAAATAATGGTAATTATTTCAAATATGCAATACATATAATAAATAAGTATTACAATTATGATTAAATTGTATCACCTTTCGTCGGATTGGATTTGTTATTATTTAACTTTTTTGGCTCTTTATCATCGGAGCAAAATCGTAGAGAAGCTGTGAAGAAAGTATAATTTTCAAAGAAATAAAAATTAAAACATAAAATTCACAAATAAAATTGAATATACATGTTCTGTTTTTACCATTAGAATCACATTGACCAGTTTTAGGAAAGTAATCGGCTACAAATTCTTCATCAACTGTACGATTTTCTTTTCTTGCAGATTTTTTTGCTTTCTTGGTTAATTTGCCTATTGCGATCATTACAAAATATTGTTTTGTACGGAATTCAATGTTTTTATTCATTTGAGGTCATATATATAAAAAGCACTTGATAATTATTTGAATTTGATAATTATTATGATTTTAAAAATTTTAGTACCTACTAGAAATATTTTTAATTATGTAAAAACAATATAACATACAAAGATATTGCATTTGAATATTCAGAAACTAAATATTACAATGTATTTACATAAATACATTAACATTATCCATTTACATTTTTTATTAGCCAGATATCCTAATTCAAGTCAAAAATAGTGAAAAAAATTTACTTGTTTCAAAATGAAGCATTTTCGATGAATTTTCGGCTGGTCGAGGTGTTTTGAGTTTTTGAGTGCTTTTGGAATCTTAAAAAAAAATTAATGATATTCTTAAATCTAATTCAAATTTGTATGCACATATTATATTCTTGTTGATTACAAATTTTCAAAATAAATCAATTAGAAACATATATGGCAACATTACTATTTGTTTATTACGCTACACAATACGTAATTTGTTAAAGAAATATTATAGAATCCCATTATATTATAACTACAAAACATAAAGAAAACTTTTTCTCACGATCTGAGACGGAGAATAATAATGGCATCTTTGCAAAAAGTTTGTTTAAAGATTTTTGGCCTTTATCATATTCTTTCTTTATTGCTGCAGGTTGGGGATCTTTTTTTGAAACTGCTTTTTTGCTTTTTTGTGGAATTATTTCTCCATCCGTGGTGAAGTTAATTGATTGTAAGTATTCTTGATCCTCTGTATAAATATTGAAAGCAGTCAGAGAAGTATGACTCATCATTTATAAATATTATATACTTATAAGCATTATATATTTAATAAATCCTATGCATATAATTAATTATTTACTTAATTAATTATTATGCAATAGTTATAAATTGCCAGTTGAAATTTCAAAATAATTTTTTTTTAAAGCAGTTGCACGTGCAAGAGAACCTTTCGACAAATTACAGATTAAGATTTATAGATAATGCAAAATAAACTTGAATTCATTAAAAAAAGACGAATTTGTAATAAAATAATAATTGAATCCTTAACTAAAAATGATTAATTTTCAACCAGTGGCATTTCTTACAAACGAGATGAAAATTCTGTTAAAGAGTATAATTTGTAGGCCGGAAAGAAGAATTAAAAAAATTAGTAACTCTTTCAACCAGAAAAAGATTTTCCAGTCAAGAAAGAAAAAGATGTAAACTAAATTGTTTAATTTCCAAGCAGAAAGACGAATTTTCAACCAAACAGATCAATTTTCAATTAAATAGATAAATTTTCAAGTAAAAAGGATATTTTCTCCAAGAAATAAAAAAATGGTAAGCAAATTGTTGAATTTTTAAGCTAAAAAGGTGAATTTTCATCCCGAAATTATAATTTGAACAAATAAAGCTCATTTTTAACCAAATAGTCAAATTTCCAAGTAAACACATTATAGTACTTACATTTTCAACAAAAAATGTTCAATGTTTAACCAAACAGTGGATTTTTCTCCAAAAAAGATTAATTTTCTGCTAAAAGAATTAACCTTCACACCGAAAAGACGAATTTAAAAAACAAAAAGTAACATTCTCAACCAAAAAAAGATTTCTCAGTCCAGTAAAAAAAAAAAATTTCAACCAAATTCTCAACTTTTTCAGTGGAAGAGATGAATTTTTAACCGGAAAATATTAACCTTCAACAAAAAGGTTCATTTTCTTAAAGTAGTTAAGTTTGTAACTAAAGAAATGAATTTTAAATAAGAGAAATACATTTTTAACTAAAAACTATTTTTAATTAAAGAAATAAAAAAATCAACCAAATTGTTGAATTTTTAAGCCAAAAAGACGAATTTTTAACCTGCAAATAAAAATGTTAAAAAAAAGTTAATTTTCAACTAAACAGTTAAATTTCCAAATAAATAGTACACTGTTAGAAAAATCTCTACTGAATTTAGTATACATGTAATGGAAGCAAAAATGCACAACATGAAATTAAATTTACTATACCAGCGTACAGTAAATTTAGTATATTTATACTGAATTTAGTACACGCGTATACTAAATTTCTTATACGTGTATACTAAATTCAGTATGAATATACTAAATTTACTGTACGCTGGTATACTAAATTTAATTTCATGCTATGCATTCCTGCTTCCATTACATGTATACTAAATTTAGTAGAGATTTTTCTAACAGTGTAGTAACATTAACCAAGAAACATAAATTCTCACTGAATTATGCAAAAATTGATATTTTAACAAAAAAAGGCAAATTCACAAAATATTTTAATCCGTAAATTAACAGATTTTCAACCCGAAAATATAAACTTTTGAAAAAAAGTTGTTTTTCAACCAATTAGATGCATTTTTTATAAAAATAGTTGAGTTTTTAACTAAAAAAGATAAATTTCGAGCGACAAATTGAATAGTCGTATTTTTAGTTTAAAACATAAATTTTAATTACCGCTCCTCATTTTCAGGATAGCTTTATATTTTTTTCCGTTGAAAGGAGGGGTTAGTTCGTCTCCAACTTCTTTGCCTACGAATTCTGGACTCTCCTCCATTACGGTAACGGATCTGGCTATTTGACACTGGACCATTACGTAAATTGTCATTTTTATTTTTTTCTCTAGATTTATTAATCAAGATGGTTGAAACTGACATTGCAGTCGTAATTCTTTTATTAGTAAGTCAATGTACTACAAACTTCAAGTATTTTAGACTCTGTTTACATTAAGAACGTCAAACATGCCAAATTTGTTTTGAAATAATTACTGGAAAACTTTGATTTTCTTTCCCGGTTTATCCATTGCATTTAATTATGGATAGGAATCAAGACTTTGGTCGTTATTCTGCACGGACACAAAGAAGAATCCTGCATTTTTCCAGAGAAGAAGTTTTCGATTGGAATTTCAACTTTTTCCTTTTCATTGATTGAATTTAATTAGCGTTACCGGAGCTAGAAAAAGCTTCGAAATTTTGTTCCAGACTTGTCCCGTTCTTTTCCTTAGAACAGCACCAGCAAGGTAAAATTATAAATATAGGTTTCCAATTTCGACTCTAGCTTTCCTCCTTCTCATTATTTGACATGAATCAGCGTTGCTGAAGCTAGAAAAAGCTGTGCAATTTTGATCCAGGATTGTCCCATTCTTCCCCTTAGAATGGCACCAGCAGTGATTGTGTAAAGTGAAATTGGGTATAAGGTCGGCCTCATGGTTCGGTTTTTGGGGCCGGTCTCAGGCTCACGGGATTTACACAATTTTGCACATGTCAAAACTCTGTCTCCCATTTGTTTTTTAGAATTAGAAAATTTCTGGCTGAAGTAGAAAAAATGGGCATTATCTAGCAATCGAACTTTAGGCTGCAAAATATTATTATTATTATTTAGCAATGAAATATAAATTTAAACCAATTTTAATACATTTCTGAAACTTACCTTTAGAGTGATGCATACAATTTTGATGCTCGGAACCATGTACGAGTTTTGGTTCGAAAAAGCGCTTAAAACTAGGTTCATTTTTGAGAAATGATAAAAAGAGAGAATTAATAATGTTTTTGTCATAACGGAACTCCCTATTGTTGTTGTTATGCATGACTAACTATGGAAAGCGTCAAATTTGGTGTTAGAATAATCATTAAAAGTTTAGCATGGGTCGTGGCCACGAGCAATGTTTAAGCCACGCCAACGATCCAGCCATGTCCCATCCTTGAACAATCTTGAACCATTTTTCACCCATTTTTGACCCATGCTTGAGCAAGGCAACTTTTTTGCACGCGGGGGGTCTCAAAAAATGGAGATCCGTTAAAAAACTGAGATTTAAAATGATGAGCATGTAAAAAACTTAAGTTTTTTTATTAACATACCTACTATATGTATCGTCTGTATAACCTAATTGTTAAGCGCGAAGTGTGAGTTTAGCAATGAGAATATAATCTTTAAAGCAGCAGGTGCTTTCAGAACCGTCTTGAAAAACAAATTGAAAAACGATTTTAGTTTCAACTTATGACTGTAGTCCATCAGGTGCTTAAATCACAGTTTTCGATTTAAGTTACAATATTTATGATATTTGAAAAAATGCAGTCGAAATGCACGCATTTAAATGTACGAAAACGAGAGCGAGAGCGTTCAAACTAACGTAAGAGCGTTCTAACTTTGGAGATTTCAATGACAGTGAGATGTATTTTTTTTTCAAATTATTCATAAGAAGACGTACCTGTGAAAGAGTATTTTCTTTTTAAATATTTCAAAAAAGCTTCAGATATTTCAAGAAGCAATATTTAAACTGAATGTTTGAAAAAATTCATTTTTGATTTTCTTAAAACTTTTCTTGTGAATACCTTACAATGTGCTCTAAAACCCCTGTACATACAAAAATGATATCTCCCTGACTTTTCGAGAAATAAAAAAAAACGTACCCCGAGACGATGCACACGACGTGAAAACCCATGTAAAGAATTAACAAATATTATACTCGTGTGCACGAACTCCAGAGTTCAGAGTGTAGGGTGCTGGGCACGGTTCTTAATTATTTCTGGAAAACTAAGAGAGATCCCATTTTTATACTTACAAGGCTTCTAGATGACATATTGTATGGTATCTATAAAAAAAGTAAAGAAAACCAACAATTGTCTTTTTCCCAGAAATTCAAGTTTTTCCAACATTCAGTTTGAAAATTTGTTTTGGAAAAATGCAGAAAGTTTTAGAAACTTTTATTCTCAAAAAATGTGCTTTTAAAACTGCGTTTTATTGTGATCAATGAAAAAAATTATATCTTTATATCATTAAAATCACCAAAGTTATGAAAATTAAAAAAAGCTCTAAAATTTTCAATTCTAAATATATCTTTTGTGTTTTGTGGATTTTTCAAATATTGTCTTAGGGGTTTTCCTGCATTACCTAAGAGTACGGATACTAGAATTTTCATCAAATTCACTAACAATAGATGACATTCTTCACATAATTCGACATCGAATTTTTACATTCTCATTCTAATGAGAAGGTATTGGTTTTATGTAAAATTTGACATAGTCGGTTTTCATCAAATCTCCACGTTTTGCGACCTCCTGAGTCAGAAAAAACGATTTTTACGAAGGTGTCTGTCTGTCTGTAGTCTGTCTGTCTGTCTGTCTGTCTGTAGCCACGATAACTTTCGAAAAAATGATCAGATTTGATTGAGCTTTGGCACACTTTTTTATGGCCGAAAAATAGAGAACGAGTTCGTTAACCAGCTATTTTGGATAAAAATCCAAAAAGTGAGCACATTTTGAAAATTTTTGAGACCACTTTTTTTGAAGATTTGAAAATTCTATGTACGGTTATTAGTAGTACGCAAAATGACGAACAAAATATTCTTATGACTTTTTGTGATAAAAAAAAAATTACTGGAGTTATAGCATTTTCAAAATTCCAAAAAAACAAACGAAAATTAACATTTTAAGCCGAAAAACGCACGATATGAAAAAAAGTCAAGAGGAGAAAAACGTTGATTCCTGAACACCCTATAATATTTTCATAACAACTTTTTGAATTTTTTGAAAAATAAAAAATTCAAATTTTGATCGCACAAAAAATTAATGAAAAATCAAAAAAGCCATTTTGCTGTCAAACTATGCAAGATACCAGAAAAGATCATCTCACCAAAATTGTGCACCTAAAAAAGATCTACAAATTTCTTATCATTCACTTTTTTATATGACGCGTAGTTTTTGTTTTATTCGTAAAAAACAGCATTGAAAATAGAAAAATCAAATTTTCAGACGAATATTACCAGCTACGAAAAAATGACCAAAAGAAAATTTGTTCATCCAAGGAAGAGGTACAAATTTATTGTGACTCATGTTTCGATAGGATGCGTGGTTTTTGTTTTATTCGTGAAAATAACATTGACAGTAAAAAAAATCAAATTTTTGAAAAAACAATGCAAGGTACGAAAACATATAAATGAACAAAAATTGTGCATTCAAAAAAGACTTACAAACCCGTAATCAATTTTTGTGGTAAGAATATATTCAAAATGAAAAAATTAACTTTTTTGATAAACGGCACAAGATAAAATAAAATGTTAACTAATAAAATTTGTCGCCTGAATTATATCATTACTTTTCATTTGAAATCAAATACAAATTTAGTAATTTGTATATGA
This sequence comes from Andricus curvator, assembly GCA_932195095.1. Taxonomy (NCBI): domain Eukaryota; kingdom Metazoa; phylum Arthropoda; class Insecta; order Hymenoptera; family Cynipidae; genus Andricus; species Andricus curvator. The sequence continues at coordinate 95,420 of CAKNYM010049522.1, forward strand.
AGAACATATAATACGAAGCACAAAGTGCGCGCTCAGTGTATTTACCAAATCGCACGCCGTAAGTGCGCTCAAACTTTTTTGTTTCTATCATACGGTTCAAATGATTTTCAAATCAAATATCGAGCGCGAAGCGCGAGTGTGTGGATGAGAATGTGTTCCTTAAGGTCGATAGAACCTTGAGTAAATAAAGTTCCTTTTCAGTCTAAAATAAAAACAAATTTAACAATCACTTAATATGTAGAGGTTTTGATAATTTTATAATATTTGCAAACTAACTTTTTCTTTTCATCGAAGTCGAACACGAAGTTCAAAAATCTAGAGGAGCCGAGCGTAAAGCGCGAGATAAATATATGATCGAGCGCGAAGCGCGAGATTCAACAGTCGCGCGCCCTAGGCGCGCTCAAACTTGCGAGCGAAGCGAGCCGCGCGCGAAGCGCGCGATGAGAATGTGCCCGCGAAGCGGGCAGATTTTTTGCAAATTGAATTGGCGTTTTCAAAGCATGAAAAGTGATATTATCCCACTTTTCGAAGCGATATGTGGCATGTGCAAGACGTGTTATCTGGGCGGGAAAAAAGTAAATATAATAAAAAGTGGAAATATATTCTATAATATAATATATAGAAATATAATATAGGCGAGACCACCCTACAGTAGATAGTGATCCTACAGTAGATAATCATTAATTATAAGAACACATATAAGTAAAATAGTCAATTATATTTTTAATATGTTGACACATATAGTGTTTTATTTTTTAATTACATTTAATTAATTATTATATATATATATATATATATATATATATATTATTCGGTATTCGGTATTGATTCCTTGGGATTCGAACCGAAGGGCCTATGACAAAGCCACCGGACGCGTCCTCGGGTTGCGGATAGAGGGTCCCTGTACCAAGGGTTTCTGCTGAATATGGTTACAATAATTAATAAGCAGTCGCGGACAATTGTCCAGGGATGGTCCCGCAGGAATAACCCCTAAGCGGAGGTGTAACAACCGTGCCGAAAGCTGAATGGCACCTGGGTGAGGTGTCTCAAACGGTGACTCTGGGATACCGGGCGACCTTTCAGAGTATCAGCCTTATCCTTGCACGCGGGGCTCTACAAGGATGGACTAACCCTTTTCCCTAGCTGCTCGTGGGAACAACAATGACAACACCAAACATAGTTGTAGGAAGTGCGGTTCAAAACAATCGAACGCGCAGGGCTCCCGACAATGGGTCGGACAACAATGCCGACTACCCTAGAGTTGGGGGAGCCAATCAAGACGGAGTCAATGCGATTGACCGGCGGAATCTCGTTACTTTTGAGTGGACGGATCGACTCAGGGACGACCTGCTGGAGTGCTATGATACCAGTATGGCCCCTGAACGAAAAGGTTACATGGCGCGACTGCATGCTCTGTGGTGCGAGAAACACCCAGAGCTCTCGGATTTTTCGCAAAAACGTCTGCGAAACCGTGCCGAGGACCTCCGGAAAAGGGGTTATATAAGCGGAGCGCCTACACAACCGCAGCCAGAACAAGCCGGCAACAGAGAAAGAGAGGCGACCCTGAGACCAGCCTCGAACAGGCATCCAATAGAGGGAGAACGATGCTTCAAGACCCGGAGAAACATCAACATTCAGGTTTCTGCCAAGCCCAAAGATCTGACTGAACTGGATGATGAGCTTCGTGGAGATTTTTTCGAAGAATCCGACCTCTGGACTATCAATTGTAGTGTGTACAATGCAGCGAGAACTCTGGCAGATGCAAACCGTAAAACAAAACCAACGGTTGATCATAAGACCAAAAGACGAATGCATCAACTTAGCACAAAGATAGGCTGGGCAAGACAGTACGCGTCCCGCATTCAGTGTGTAATTGACTACATAACATCTGGCAGGACTTTCACTGCCAAGGTTCGACAGTTCACGCGCGAACTGCGGATCCGTCATCACACAATCAACAAGTCAAAGCTACTGACCATCAGGCAGCATATTGTTGACAGAATACGAGTACTATCTGATGCTAGGAGAAGTCTAGAGCGGAGAGAGAGGTGGGTCAGAGAAAATCAACAGTTTTCGTCTGACCCATCTCAACTCTTCCAAGACCCTCCAGTTACTGTCGACCATCCGCCCAAACCAGAGGAGGTCGAAGCATTTTGGAGAGAAGTCTACGAAGTCCAACATCCACTTAAAGAAGGCTCAAAGAACATAAACAGCTTCAAGGAGCTGTGCAATGCCCTCATCACAGCTGAGGAGGAATGCCCACCTATCACTACCGAGGAGGTGAAAAACGTATTAAGAGGCATGAAGAACTATTCCGCTCCGGGACCAGATGGCATCAAGACCTTCTGTTGGAAGAAGTTTCCTTCAACCCATCAGCATCTGGCCCGAATTTTTACCTCATATCTAAAGTCGGAAGAGCCTATTCCGGGGTGGTTGGTGGAAGGGCGCACAGTGCTCCTGCCGAAGACGGGCAACTTAGCTGACCATAAGAATTACAGGCCAATAACTTGTCTGAACACACTGTATAAGATCTTCACAGCTATCCTAAATGATAGGATTGTTCGGACAATTGGACCTGTATGGCGAGAGATGTATGAACAACGTGGCTCAAAGAAAGGCGTAGCAGGATGTCGGGAGAACTTGCTCATCGATAGATGTGTCTGTAAAGAGGCAGCATACTATCAGCGATTTCTATCGATGGCCTGGATTGATTACCGGAAAGCTTTCGATTCAACCTCCCATAGACTTATCATCTGTCTGTTGGAAAGCCTAAAGGTTCATCCACACATCGTGAGGTGCATAGAGACATTAATGCCGCTTTGGAAAACCAGATTTACTATCTCATCTGGAAAACATCGTGTGATCACTAACAGTATCACCTTTCAGAGAGGTGTATTTCAGGGCGACACCATGAGCCCTCTCCTCTTTTGCCTCACATTATGGCCACTATCTCTCGCACTTCGCCATTCCGAAGGGTATCTCTGCGGCAAACCTGGAAACCGAAAGCATAAGGTCACTCATGTATTTTACATGGATGATCTTAAGATCTATGCTAGGAATCAAGAGAAACTACATCTAGCTCTGAAAATTGTCAAAGAGTACACTCAAGAGATTGGAATGGAATTCGGGTTAGACAAATGCGCCAAGGTTAATTTGAAGAAAGGAAAACTTAATGGCATCCCCGAAGATCCTGAGCTCGTTGACAGAAGCGCTATACGACACCTTTGCGCTGGAGAGACCTATACATACCTGGGCGTGCCACAGAGCCGCATTCAGGACGCGACATCTATAAAGGATACTCTCCGATGCAGATACAAACGTCTCATCCGGCAGATTTGGTCTTCCGAACTGTCGGCGAGAAACAAAGTATCTGCAACGAACATGCTTTCCGTCCCGGTAGTACTCTATTCATTTGGAGTGGTTCCATGGACGAAGGACGAGCTCAGATCCCTTGATATCGGGACGCGAAAGGTTTTGCACATGAACAAGAGCATGCACCTTAAGTCTTCTGTTCCGCGACTTTACATCTCACGCCGCCTAGGTGGTCGCGGAATACTGAATCTTGAATGTCTTCACAACAGACTCATTCTGGGTACAGCACATATAGTTGCAAATGGAGAAGACCCTCTTCTTAAAATGGTCAGGAAACACGAAGAAGTGGGAAAAGGGGCGTTTCTGTACAAAGCAGCGGAGGAGGCTGCTGAAACACTCGGCCTTGACTTCAATATTAGGGGTGAGCAAAATGCATCAAATCTTATCCATCTTGAATACTCACTCCTGAAGGCCCGGATTAAGAAAGCACAGGAGAAAAACTTCCACGAACAGCTCCTCGACAAGAGGATGCACGGCATCTTCCACAGAAATGTGGAAGATCAGTCGATGTCGTATGAGCTAACGTTTGCTTTCCTTAGATCACCCGGATTGAAGTCGGGCACGGAGGGCTTCATTTTGGCATGTCAAGACGGTGTCATTTCCACTCTAGCATACCGTCGCCACATTTTGAGCCAAGACATTCCCGATGATAGTTGCAGAGCGTGTCATGCACACCCCGAGCATCTAGGACACATACTATCTAGTTGTCCAACTCATGCGGGAACGACCTACATCCAAAGGCACAATGCGGCACTAAGAGTGCTTTATTACTATCTCTGTCGCATATACTGGAACTTCATATTCTCGACAATTGTTTCTGTTGCGCACTCGAGGCCTGACATAGTTCTCCTTGACTTCGAGAAACGAACCATGTTCGTTATCGAATTTTCGGCACCAGCTGACAAAAACGTCACAGCCAAGGAGAAAGAAAAGAAAGAGAGGTATAAAGACCTTATAAGGGAGTTGCGACGGTTATACCCGGAATATTCTGTTAAGCTAATAGTCTTGATCATCGGCGCTCTTGGAAGTGCCAAGGTTTCACTGGTTAATAGCCTGAAAAGCATCCCTGCGTGTCAAAAAAATGCTGAGACACTTGCGGGGAAAATGCAGAAGGCGGTCGTCCTTGGGTCGCTCCGTGTCCTCAGGGTGCACGAGACTTTTGCCGGACCATCGTATTGAGTTCGTCGCAGACTGTAACCACCTATCTCACGGTCGTGAGACGTGGTTACAGCTGAAATTTTACCGCGATTTCGCTGGGAGCGGGTGCAATTTTTCAGATTAGCACCCGCTCCCGGCGAAATCCTGCGGTTGTCCTTATGACAAACTTTTAACTATATATATTAGTATTTTAAATTAATGATTATCTACTGTAGAATCATTATCTACTGTAGGGTGGTCTCCCCTAATGTACATGTCATTTGTGTATACACCTTCATATATGAAGGTTGAAAATTTGATTTATGATAAATTTAAAAATAAAAATGATTTTAAAACTAATTGATGAATTAAACTTCTTCAATTTCTCAACTTTTAAGGGTAAGTAATGTGTCATTGGAATCACAAAAATCCCTGGATGCTGATTATACATTTTTAAATTGCTAGTTTGTACACTATGTTTATAGACAAACCGAAAAGTAATAGGAAATAGAGAAGCCGAGGGGCCCTGATCATACCAGGGGCCTTAGGGCTTCAGCCCCGCCCCACTCCTATGCATCGTATGTGATCGGGGGGGGGGGGGGGGTGCCTTGCTGATTAGCATTACGCGATTGCGAACCGAGGCGATGGTGGGGGGCTGCGTCTCAGCGCAGTAGAGCACAGTGGGGTGCCTTGACGTAAAATCGGGTTACGGGGGTCGCGGCGAAGGGGTACGATTGCGTTTTCGCACGGCACAACGCGGTGCGATGGTGGGGACTGCGTCTTAGCGCACTCGAGCACAGTCGAGTGCTTTCGTGTAAAATAGGGTTACGGTGGTCGGGGCGAAGAGGGTAATATGCGTTTTCGCACGGCGCGATGACGGTGGGGGTTGCTAGATCGCGGAATCGAGTACATTCGCGTGCTTTCGTGTCGAGTCGGGTTAAAACTAGATTTTTGAAACGGAAGAGTTTCCTATTATATTGTGTGGACGGAAAAAAAATGTATAGTATGACTAAGAGTTACAAGACATGATATTAAAGGGACCGAATTAATTTTTAGACGTAATATATTATTGGCCAGGGGAAATAAAAAAATGACCAGTGAAAAAGAATGTTTTAATTCTTGTTAGTAATTTATTTCCCATATTTCTATTTCTTTCTTCATTAGTTTCTTACACCTGACGATGAAAATTAAACTGAAAAATTGCTTGGTTGAAAATTGAACTAGTTTGTTGAAAATTCATCATTTTGGCTTCAAAATATATCTGGCTTAGTTGAAAATTCATGTCTTTGTTTGAAAACGCGTTTTTAAGAATTGAAAATGAATTATTTTAACTGATTATGTAACTATTCCAGTTGTAGTTTCATCGTAACTGTAGTTGAAAATTCATCTATTTGGTTGAAAGTTTAACTGTTTTGTTGAAAATTGTAGTTTCGTAATTGAAAAGTGATGTATTTAGTTAAAAATTCTTTTTTTTTTGGGATAATGGATCTTCTTTTTGGTGGAAAATTAAACTAATATTTTTATGAGAAGTCGTTTCATCGTTTGTCAAAAATTAATTTTTTACAACTGAAAGTTTAACTTTTCCACATTAGGTTGACAAATTTTTCTTTTTTTGTTATACAAAATTTGTCTTTTTTGGTAGAAAATTAATGTTGTGGTTTCAAATTTCCCCAGAAAATTCTTATTTGTTTGAAAATGCATATTTTCGGATTAAAAATGCAACTGTTTTCCAGACAAATTAGTTTTTTGGATTCAAAGTTTGACAATGTTGTATTTGTATTTGTAAAAAAATTCATCTTTGCTGTTTGAAAATTCATCATTTTAGTTATATTGGACGATTTTCTTGAAAATTTTGTTTTTTGCGAAAAAATAAATTTCACTTTTCCTTTTTTCGTTGACATTTGATCTTCTTTAGTTTGGTAGGGAGGTAAGTCTTGAGCCACGGTAGATAAGGTAGATTTTTTACTCTCATTCAAAGTTGAATTCTCTAATAAATATATCTCTTTGCTCTGCAATAATTTTTTCCGAATTAGCAATTCAATTTTTTATTTGGTTACATGTTAGACTAATTTTTTATAATTGTATTTGCAAAAACTTTACTTCGCTTATTTATGAGTACGAATTTCGCAGACACTTACGTAAATTCGCTGGCGCCTTCTAGTGAACAGTAAACTCTCCTATTCGCTCGAAGCTATGAAGGAGGGAAATTATTTTTTGCAACACCCACCTCGAAAGTACTCCGTTCCATGTAGCTAAATTATATGCAAAGTGACTAATTCCGGATAAAAATGCGGGAATAATATTGGCGCATGCGCAGTTCGATTCTGATGTACTTTCCACATCAGCGGAATGTACGCGCATGCGCACTTTGCAGATAAGCAACTTTCCGCATCGCGACAATTCCGGGGCAACGTAGCAACAGCAGCGCTCAGTGTCCAAGCGAACAGCTGATGACAGGTTCAAGGTTAAAGTCGACGTGTTTAGAGTGCATGTGAAATTTTCCTTCTCATTGTCAAAAGAAGATGGACTTAAATAAAGATTAATGAGGGTTTCACCGCTTACCCCCCCCCCCACGCAACGGTAAATATTCTTCCTTTGTCTTTTTCTTAGTACAACTTTGTCGGAAGGTTGTTGCAAAAAATAGCGTGTGATACACGTGCGCACAGGCAATTGCTGCCTCGTGTGATTTCAGCATTCGCCTTCAGCTCTTCGCACTCGTCCTCGTTTTCGCACTCGCTTCGCTCGTGCGCTAATCTCCGACTCGTGCTTCGAGCCTCCGGCTCATACTGACAAATTTACACTCGTTGGCAATCGCCTATTTTGCGCACTTGTATCACAAATAGCTATTTTACTGCAAAGGAAATCATTCTTTTAATGAAATATATAGGCTTTAAAGGATTACTCTGTAATAATGCAATTTGCAAATTTACGTCTCCAAGGTTATTATATTTGTGTTGTGTATTTAATACTTCATTGCTGTATCCTCCTCTCGTTCAATAATTTGCATGTATACAACTTTTTAAATTTATTTAGTTAGCAGTTATTTAGAGCTAATTTTGTTGAAAACCTGGAATCTGCCGGTTGAAAATTGACGAAAATCTGTATTTCTTTATAATATTTATTTAAATTAATAACAAATGATGTCACCTGACAAAGTATCCTAATGAATAGGGTCCTTCCTGAGTCACTAGCAGTGGATTTTCTGATAAAAAACAAAATCACAACAAAAATTGTTTATAAAATGGAAAATTATTGTTTTTTAATCAAATATCTTAAGTGTCTTTCCTAGGTGACTTTCCTAAGTTCTTTACAGTGCAATGAGAATGTGCCCGCGCAACGGGCATATTTTTTTTACTGAAACTTTAGGGAAGTGTTTTTGACTCATAAAAAAATGAGAACTTCGAATTACGATTTTTTATTATATGGGTGTCTACCTGTCCGAGAGATCGGGAATACCGGGAAGTGACAGGAAATTTTGTTCACCGGAATAAAATCAGGAAATGACTGGGAATGTGATTCAATGACTGGGATTTTTCTATTGGAAGTACTAACATGCAAATTAAATGTGGTTTTATATATTTAATTATTCTAATTCTGAGTTGGAATAGGCAATTTGTGAAAAAATCATTATTCTCACTTGGAATAGGAAATTTTCCAAAAGAAATACATTTATGATTTGGAACAGTAAATTTTCTAAAAAAAAAAAATTATAAACCTAAGTTGAGAAACTTAAATTGATAATTTTTTTGAAAATTCGGATGCTCTTTGTTGATTTTAGTGTCAGATGAATTGAAAAAAAATAAATTGATTTAAATGTTTAGCTATACAATGGTGGCCCTCATTAGTGAATTTTATTAAAGCTGTAAAAATCACATAATTTCTTAGTGACGCAATTTACAATTAAAAGTGTTTATCATTGGTTAATATCGGAGTTGAATCATTATAAAAATATTCTTTGAAAAATGGTTGCGACGTACATTTGCTCAAAATATTTACACTGTAGTAAAAATACAAAATAAAAAAAAAACATTATTGTTAAAAAATTCCTTAAAAAATTTATATACCGATTTACATTTTATGAAAACCCTATTCTTCAATTCGTTGAATAAAACCTTTTAAATTGCTTTTGAAAAATAATTTTTTTTATTTTTTAATTAATATTTGCTGCATTTTCTCGTATCATTAGAAGGTCAATACAATCCTCCAGCGATTATTAAGAATTATAATTTCGACTTTATGATTTTGACTTTTGAACAGGGAATTTCGTTAGGAATTATAATTTTTACTTTAGGACAGGTAGTTTCCGTAAATAGTTATGATTTGACTCGAAACAGGGAATTTTTCTCATGAAACGGTAATTTTTGAAAAGAATTTTAATTCTAATTTAGAAGGAGATAAAAAATTCCCGTTTAAGTCAGAATTCGTCATAATTTCAAACTTCCCTCTTTCAAATTTTGGAAAGGGGGAGATAATTTTGTAAATAAATATAATTCTGATTTAGAACAGGGAACAGGGAATTTCGTAAAGAATCATAATTACGTCTTGGAGCAGAGAATTTTTAACAAAGAACATAAATTTTGAGAAATTATTTTAATTCTGATTTATAAAAAGGGAATTTACCAAAAAAATCCCGGTTCCAAGACAGAATTCGTTAGATTTGAAAAATTCTTCATTCCAAATCAGAATTTGTTTGAATTGAAAAAATATCTTTTTTTGCAAATAAAAATTTGCCAGAATTTCGAACTTCCCTTTTCTAAATTCTAGAAAAAGAAGATTACTATATTTCTCAATTATAATAGAAAAGATTGTAAATAAATATAGTTCTGACTTGCAATAGGAAATTTCCGGAAATAAATGTATTTGTGACTTGGAACAGGGAATTTACTTAAGGTATGATAATTTAGATTTTGAGATAGGGAATTTCCGTGAAGAATTATAATTTTGACTGGGAATTCAAAAATCATCCATCGGGAAGACATCGTGGATATTTCGACTTACGACCATAATAAAATAAAATTTTCTATTATTTATTTTGTTCCTTGGCCGCGAAAGTTTACTGTTTGTACAGGATTACCAAAATAGATTTCGATCAATAAAAGATTGTCTTATTTTGAACGAAATCTACTGATTCAATGGTATTTTCTTCTCAGCGTGTGTTATACATTTGTATAACACAACGAAATTCCAAAATGCTTAAAATATTTAAAAAGGCATTAAATTGGTCAATTTTTTGACAATCACCCATAAACAATATAATTCTTTTTATTAAAATACGTTCTATCTTCTATTAGGCTTTCATCAATATATTGATCAGTTAACAAGAATATTATAGAGAAAAATGTCTTTATTCGTTTCTTGATTTTTGTCTTTCCATAATCATAATAATATGCTTGGTATAATACTGAAAAATATGTTTGTCGTTATACGTAACAAATAGTAATTTATAAACAAAAACGCGAAATTTCAACCTTCCTCTTGGACAAAGATAATAGTTTTGTGCGATTTTCATAACTATTTTTGGACAACTATTTAAAAATAAAGGATCCATTGTCAAATAAACGAAAATAATTAATACTCCTTTCCTTCAATAGAACTATTTCCTTGTTATGATTAGTTGTTTACTAAACTAATACAAAGTGTACTTTCTCTGCTTCTTGTTCATTAATTAAAAATAAATAGTTCCTTAATATTATAGAAATACTTAATTGTCGAATTAATAATATATATATTTTTTTTTTCTCGATATTTTGTGCTTTCTGATCAGGGAAGAATTTCTATACAAAGTTTTTATTTTCAACAAGATTTTTTATTCTTTCTCTTGAACACAAAAAAATATCTTCATCTTAAAAAAAAGTGAATCCTGTGGTTGTGTAACTGCTTAATATAATAATAATAATAGATATAATAATAATACAAAAATAATAAATAATAATAATCCTCATTAGGCACTTGACTTAGTTCGTGGCTGATGATGAAAACCCAGGTTCACCCGAGAACATGTTTAAAAGAAACATAATCCAAACTACGAATCCATTTTTGTTAATAATCAAAATATTTCATATGTAATATTTTAATAAACAAAAAATGCAAACTACAACATGCTCCTAATTTTGAATCTACAACGTCGTCGCAAAAGCTTTTAAAAATTGTATTAAATCAATTTATAACATTCTCATATCATGAGGCACTTGACTTAGTAAAAGGCTGATGATATGAAACGCCGGGTTCACCTGAGAATATGTTAAAAAAAAAATATCTTTATTTAGTTACCAACAACGTACACAGTGTAGTCCTGGCATACATGTGCATTGACACTTCCAGCCCCATGGATTTTGTTTTTTATCTTTCAGCTCAAATATGCTAATAAAGACAAAACACTGCTAGAAATCATCCCTCCACCCGAATTACGTTCACTGCTGGGCACAGTGAATAATATATTCACACACATCTTGGATGAATTTGAAGATGAGGCTTTAAAATGGACAGAATCGTGCAATGTGCAACGCAAAATAACTCACGGGAGTCCGGATGTCAAAGGGAATTCCTGTAAAATGCTTCTAAGCAAAATCAATATCTTACTCTCTAAATCTGAATTAGTAGAAAACTACTAATTGGTAGTAGTTTTCTACTAATTCAAATAGTGTTGATTCGTTTACTGGTAACTAGTAAGAATCTACTAGTTCAATGAGTAAGACTAACTGGCTAAATGAATTAGTAACTATATCTACTAAAGGAATTGGTAATGCTACTAATAAATGAATTGGTAAATGTATTGCTGGTTACTATTTCAAAGGGTAGTTTCAAGTAAATTTGAAAGCTGTTTTTTCAACGAAGAGAATTTTATTGAAATATATTAATAAATTATTAAAGTCGGATTAGGTCGGATTAAAAAACAATTAGTCAGTTCAATCAGAATTGAAAACATGTCATAGTAATAATTAAAACTAGAATATTAATAATCTTAAAAGGTTTTGGGAGACAACAACAACTGCGAAGTCGTAACTGTTTTTCTTTTAGCTAGATAAAACTATTAAAATATAATGCGATAAACGAAAGATACGCATATAAATATCAAACTTTAAAAATTATGCCAACAGTAAGCTCAAGATTGCTTGGTGGAAAGCTTTGTAAGCTTTAAACTCAATTTCAAGTTCTATCCAGATATCTCAAGTTTTTTTCAGGCATAATTTTTTATAGTACGGAGCCATTCAAATATTTCTCATTTTTTTTTAAATCGACTCGGAATAAGTCCACAATTTCGCGAGTTTATATAAATTTTTTTTCAGTTACTGGGGATTTGATTAATATTTTAAATTTATAAATCTTTGAAAAATTATATTACAAGATATTCTTGAATATATTGGCACCATTGAATAATTAAATAATCAAATAATATCTACCAAAAACATAATTAATCATTTCTTGAATTTGTCTCCAAAGTATATGAATTTGAATAATAATTCAAACAAATTTTTATTTGATAGTTGAATTTTGAACTAAAAAAAGATCAGTTTTCGACCAAAAATGGAATAGTTGAATTTAAACTTAACAAATTAATTTTGCAGAAAAAAAATGTTTGAACTAAAATGATGAATCTTTTACTGAAATAGATGAATTTTTAACAAAAGAGTAACTTTTAACCAAGTAGTTTTTATCTTCAATCAAAAAGACAAACTTTCAACTAAATAGTAGAATTTTCAGTTTAAAAAATTAATTTTCGAGAAAAAAAAACGAAAAAATTTTCAGCCAAACTGATGAATTTTCAACTAAACTGATGAACCATTGACTGGAATAGTTGAATTTTCAACTAAAAATGATAATTTTTCAACCTAAAATAAAATGAATAAATTTTAAATTATGTATTATGTTGAACTAAAGAGATGAATTTTCAACTAAAATGTTGGAATATTCGACTGGAATAATTACATTTTCAGTTTGAAAAAAAAATTAATTTTCTGTTAGAGTAAAAACGAATTTTCAACCAAATAGCTCACTTTTCAACCAAAGAGATAAATTTGTAATCAAAATGATGAACCTTAAAAAAAAAAAAAATTTTAACAGGAGAGTTCAGCTTTTAACTCAGTTATGGAATTTGTATTCCAAAAAAGAAGAATTCTGAACGAAAAATGAAGTAGTTGATATTAAAAAAAAAAATAATAATTTTTAATCAGAAAAAGTGGAAATCGACAAAAAAATTACTTTTCAACATGAGTTGACTTTTCAACTTAAAAAGATTTTTCAATCAAGGAAAAGAAAAAATTGCAACCAAGCTGTTGAATTTTCTGTTGGTACGAATAATAAAATTGTTTTAAATAAGACTATTATTCAACTCTAACCCTGTTGGAAGCAACATTTTTAAGGCAGCACTTAGAAAGTTAGAATTTCCCGACCGAGTTCTCCGAGGCTAGAGGCATACTTTATTAATTTGCTCTTTATTATGAAAAATTCAAAAACCGTTTTGACTTAGAAAAAACTTATTGTACAATGATAACAATCAGTCATATCTTTCACATAAATGGAATATGTGATAATAATTTACATTCGGACATTTGGACAACTCCAGTGTACTTTTGAAGGTTAGCTTTTTGACTCACTTGCAAATTTTAGAAAAAAATATATGAATAAGTGAATATTTGCTCTTCATAACTTCCAGCTTGGTGACAGTGTCTGAATCTAAGTGATTTTCAAGTATTGCAGCCAATAGCTGCACACTGTATTCCTCGAAGGTCTTGAATTTTTCTGAAAATAAATTTTGGTTAACCTAACTTTTTTCAACGACACTTTCCCAGTTCCCTTCAAACTATTCACCTAAATACTGATATGAAACAAAAACTTACCCATTTTAAAGAAGCTAAGATGAACGATTCATCCTGAAATTAATTGCAGTTATAACCCACTCTTTGCCGTCAGAATCCACTTATTCACAAACATCGGAACATTTTGGGAACGATTTTGGAACAAATATTTTAATTTCTGAGAACGCTGTTATTCTGTCTAATTTCACGAGTTCACATTTTGGCTTCATTGAAAAAATAGATGGTGTATTGAGAAAACATTAACATTAACATGAATTAGTAAGTAGGTACTACTAAGCACATTAGTAGAATACCCTTACTAATTCATTTAGTCACATAAATCTTACCATTTCATTTAGTAGAAAGTGATAAAATTACTAATTTAACAGTCAGATACAATGCTACTATTTGAATTAGTAAAATTTCTACTAATTCGGATTTAGAGAGTACGGTCGAAATTTATTTTGGGCTGTTTAGGATACGTTCAAGCCTTGGAAGATTTTAAGACAGTTGTAGATATTTGCTTTTGTTAAATTTTAGATGCTGATTTCAAAGCAAAAATTGCTGCTTTCAAAAGAAGTTACATGGATTTCAACGTATCCGTCACTCCTATAGATCATGCTGTTTTCTTCCACGTTGAAGATTTTTGTAAAAAAAACGCAGATGAGCTTAAGATTTCATAATGAACAAGCGGTGGAATCAGTGCACTTCGATTTTATACTTGGAGTAAGTAAAAAGTTTCTTTGCGAATATAACAGCTTACATTCGCTATAATACAGTGGCGCCCATTCGACGGGAGCAGAGGGAGCGGCGGCTCACCCTAGTCTGGGGGGTGGGTGGTGGTCCGACGCTACTACACAAAAAATGTACCGAATAATTGATTAATTCAAATTTATGCGCGTCAGAAGCTCTGGTGTGAGCATTTAAAGTTTTCTCAATGTTAAGTTTTGACATCACTGGTTTTAGATATGGACATTGTAAATAGTGCAACTATGAAACGAAAATTAATTCTCAGTGCCAAAAAGTGCCCAATATGTTACAAATTCTTCTCAGTGAATAAGAATAGTCATAAAATAAATAAGCACATAGACCATTGCTCTGACGCTTTCAGTATCAAGTCCAGGAACAAGATGTACCCATTAAAATCGTGAAGACCATTAAATTGTTTTCCAACGAATAAATTTGTTTAACGAGGTTCTTTTTTTCTGTTTGCTCATCAAATTGTGATTTGTGGTTTTTTCCTGGAGGGGTGGGTGGGTGGTCCCGTGAGGGAAGGAGGTTCGCTCCCCCAGCCGAAATTTCAATGTGCGCCACTGCTACAATATTAAATCCATATGTAATTAGCATTGAGCTAATGTTATGCATTTATCATAAATGAAACTTTTCTGCGTGATACTATCTGATTCCAATTACCCGCATAGCACGCTATATTCCATTCATATTCCAGGATTGTTCCATTGGAATATTGGGAATATTTCTCTGGAATATTGAATCCATATTTCAGGAACATTGAAATGTCCTACGTTGGGAATATTGCCGTGCAATGTGGCATGAATGTTCCTACTATAGGTTTAAAAAATGTTGACCTCTCTACAAAAGTTTGAATAAGTCAGTGAAAAAAAAACTAAAGAACGTAACAATCTTCACTGTAAAGATAATTTTATTGTGGACAAATTCTCTATTCATGACACCGTCATATGCTAATTATAAATAAAGTTGCAGTTGGGCGAAGGTACAAAAACACTGTCAACAGCGTCAATTTCACGACAGTTAACTTTGACTTGTTACATTTTTTTGAAAAATTAATAGAAATGAGGCAAAAAAAATCAGGCGAATTCCTTTGCATTTTCTGTAAATGTATGCGCCATAAAAATGAAAAAATTTGAATAATTGTAGCTTACAGAGTTAATTATAGAGGAGGACCTTATCTCAGCTCCAAATTGTGTCAGAAAGCTCAGCTAAAGTTTATTTTTTCTAGGATTTTTTTTTCTGCGCGCATAAAAGGAGTCATCAGTATCAATGTCAATCGAGGGTCACTATTCGGCACTTTCCACCAGCAACCTGATGTCTGTAACTTGGGAAAACTAAAAAAAAGCCAAAGGCGTAGGAAACTGATATTCTCTTGAAAACATGAATTTAACTTCTCACGCTGATAGTTCCACTCAAGAAAAGTAAGAAACTTCCAGAGGAAGATGAAAAATATAATTGGAGAAACCGACTCATCTGAAAAATTGCATCTACTGTTAGTAATTTTGATGAAAATTCTAGTATCCATTCTCTGAGATGTTTGGCAAAACCATAAAATAATTGTTTGAAAATTTAAAAATCCAAGGAGATATTCAAAATTGAACATTTTTATCCTTCTTTCTTTGAATTTTCATAACTTTGGTAATTTTAATGATATTAAGATGTACTTTTCTTCAATTATTCAGAATAAGACGTAGTTTTGAAAAAAATAGAATAATAGAATAGAACCAGCTTGATACAATTTTTTCCATATATTCAGCTCTAGAATCGAAGTTGATGCAAAGAAGTCGCAAAACTTCAAGTATGTGTCAATACTTACAAAATTAAACAAAAAATCATTATTTTTCACATTTTAATAAGTTTTAGTAACATTTATAAAAATATTATTGTTTTGAATTTTTTAAAGCTTGTGTCGAGTGCGGTAGTTATTTGAAATTTTCCGAGTTGTTTGCACCAGCCTTGACCCTACGTTATTATTTTCAGAGTTAGATCAGTTTTTTGAAAACATCGGAATTTTAAGTTTTTTTGCAATATTTTTTTATGAAATTGAGATTTTCCCTTCAAGGTGGGCTTATCAGACAAAGAATTTTATTACCTTTCGCGTTATCATGAGGAACAAATTTTCATATTAATATTATACAAATTAAGTCACATTCGCGACAGTTCAAAAAATAGGAATGTATACAATTTCCGCTGGTAGTGTATTTGTAATGTTTGGAAAAAATTATGCACTTTATATGAAAAAAAAAATAATTTCACCAACTGCCATTTTCTTAATAACTAAAATAAATATTTTCTACGCCTTTGGGCAGTTATTACTTGTTGCACGCGTATTTATTTTCAGGCTTCTGGAAGAGTTGAAGAGACTGAATGGGAACCCTGGAGCGGACAACTATACTGCCTGGATCAATTACACTGGCCGCCCCCAAGCGACATAAAAAAAGCATAGAAAAAATAATTGCTAATAGCCAATTATTCAATAATTTTTAAACTTTATTTCTTATTTCGTTGTATTATTTGATTTTTTTTACTTATTTCAAGCATTAGCTGAGCTTTCTGACACAACTTGGAGCTGAGATAAGGTCCTCCTCTATAATGAACTCTGTCAGCTACAATAATTCAAATTTTGAAATTTTTTTAACGCATAGATTTACAGAAAATGTCAAGGAATTCGTCTGATTTTTTTCGCCTCATTTATATTGATTTTTCAACAAATTTTTAACAAGTCAAAGTTCACTGTCGTGAAATTGACGCTGTTGACCGTGTTTTCGTACCTTCGCCCAACTGTAACTTTATTTATAATTAATATATGACGGTGCCATGAATAGAGAATTTGTTCACAATAAAATTATCTTTACAGTGAAGTTAGTAACATTCTTTAGCGATTATTTTCACTGACTTATTCAAACTTTTGTAGAGAGGTCAACATTTTTGAAACCTATAGTATAGGGAATATTGTCGGAATATGGCCCTAAACGTGTTTTGAACATTCCTGTCGAACTTTATCTAAACATAGCGTTGTATGTTCCCAGAATGTTTCTGTTGGATGTCCCATGTAGAAATTGCGATCAGAATTTGGAAGGGCCCCGGCTAGTTTTCCCCGTTTCTGATCGGGCGCTGGTCGGGAAAAATAGGGAGGGCCAGACTGGTTCTGTAACGCTGTTTTAGCCAGGCACTATCTAGAACTTCTAGCGAGGTCCTAACAGGGATACCCTTCCACCGCCCGTCTAGACCCTCTCTGTTTTCCGGTCCGCTCATTATTCAGCTGTGATATAAATATATGTGACAAACTATTTTTCAACAACAAAATGATTATTTTTATTATTTTCCACTGGGTTTCACATGCACAGCACAAATTTAACTATTTTCCTTATGTTTCACGTATTAACAAAAAATTCCAACTTTATTTTAATCAAAGTGATTGTGAAAGGTGAAAATAGAAATTACCTAATTTTTTTTGGTTATATTCACAAATCGCATTCAGTATATATATTAAATAGAATTTAACAAAACTACTACTTGAACTATATTCAATAAAAATTTAAGTAGTGTTATTTTCAATAAAAACACGTGTTTATAAGTGTTAAACGCACGGATGCTTCAGATGAAAATAAATTTCAGTTTGCTGTCACGTGTTGTTGAGGCAGCCATTCGCCTGTTCACTAAAACATGATTTAGTGCATACAAACTTCTGAAGATGGCACTGCATCATATATACTGCAGCACCATCTTCAGGAAATTTATCTGGGGTATGCTGAGTAACGCCCGACCAGTGCCTGACTAGAATTTCTTGGTTCTCTTATCTAAATCAGGAACCAGCTAGAGCCTGGCTCAAATACAAGATTAGGGCCTAACTAGAGGCACATAGTTTTTTCTAGTCATAAGGAATAAAAAATCTTAGCAGTGCCTTGAAGGGTCCTGTTTAGAACTCACTAGTCCAGTTGTTCTAGTGAGATTCTGACTACTGGCCTAATTGAAATGGGGACAAATGGGGCAGTTTCTACATGGGGTAGTCCGAATATTGCTTTGCAAGTGTCTGGCATGTTCCGGTCGAATATTGAGGCAAAATTTATTTGAAAAATTTGAAAAATTCTATCGAATTTTTCTGAAATACTCCTTTGAAAGTGTTAAGAAAGATTCAGTGGAATATCACTAGAGCATGGTCTTGAAATGATAACACAGGCCGACAAAGTTTAAACCCAAAGACCGGAGTATGTGACCCCGAATGATTTTGGTATCCTAAAACCGAATCCGTTATCCACATTTTTCCTATACGTCAGGTTTTTGAGATATCCTAACCTGAAAGTGCAAAAATGGCTACTTTTAGCCATATTTGAGGCAATATAACACGATCAACAATTTTTTTCTCCTAGAAACTGCTAACGCCATCGTTTAGTACTCCTTCTTATCTTCCATTTCCAATTTTGATCATCCCAAACCGATTTTTTTTTCTCCGAGATATCACACATTAACCATTTCAGTTCCACAATGCAAGGCGAAGAGAAACTGAATGGTTAGTGTGTGATATATCGGAGAGAAAAAATCGGTTCGGGATGATCAAAAATGGAAATGGTAGATAAAAATAAGTACTAAACGATGGCCTTAGCAGTTTTT
Source organism: Andricus curvator (assembly GCA_932195095.1). Lineage (NCBI taxonomy): Eukaryota > Metazoa > Arthropoda > Insecta > Hymenoptera > Cynipidae > Andricus > Andricus curvator. Next base: position 114,085 of record CAKNYM010049522.1, read on the forward strand.
AGGAAAAAAATTGTTGATCGTGTTATATTGCATCAAATATGGCTAAAAATAGCCATTTTTGCACTTTCAGGTTAGGATATCTCAAAAACCTGACGTATAGGAGACATTTGGATAACGGATTCGGTTTTAGGATACCAAAATCCTTCGGGGTCACATAGCCCGGTCTTCGGGTTGTCATTTTTGTCGGCCTGTGTAATGTATAAAGTCTATTTGAATGAATTCATTGGAACCCTGTTTGACCATTTTTTACTTTTCTTACTTCTTTTTCCACCCAATACAACTTGAAATAGTAAAACTGATTTTGTGACCAAATACAAGTGTTTATAATAAATTCTGATCAATGTACATTACAAATCTGTTTAAAAAATCTCTATTACGTCAGAATTTTGAAGAAAACGTGGTCAAAAAGTTCGAATGTCTAACAACGCGTTATTTTTCGATTTCTTTAAAATAAGCGATGCGAGAAATAAATGATAAAGTAATTGAAGAAAAAATTAAAACCGAAACATTTTAATATTCATTCAGAAGTAAATTAGATCTAAACTTAAAATAAAAACATTTTTTTAAAGGACCATCATCCTTAACATGAATCTTCTTCACGTTCGTCTTCTTCGGATTCTCCTTCAATTTGCACTTTCATATCCTGATTCGTCCATTTCACCCGTTAAGATTGTCTCTTCTTTGTTTTGTTTCTTGCTTTAAAATGTGAGAAAAATTACAATATAAAACATATCCATTTCTAATCACGCAGACTGACTATCTTTATGTCGCGAACGACGTGAGATAATATAAAAAAGTAAGCGGTACAACTCTTTAAAGCGGCGAAACTTTTGTTTTAACATTTTTTCGTATCTTTCGTTGTTGGCGAGAAAAAATCCAAAATTTAATTTGATGAGAAATCATTTCTTGTGGCCACAAAAATGGTTTGGCCTGCTGAAAGCTTACAATAAGTCTTCCGTATAAAAGAAGAAATTTGATTTTTTTAATTGGAAAATATATAAAATGAAACAACTCCAAATTTAAAGCTAAGATTCCAAATTATTTCTCTATTTTTCTGACCTTTGCTATAAATAAATTTTCGATAAATGAATTTCTTCGGTCTTAGGGACATATAATCGATGTTTGACACCTAAAATGGCTTTTTTGCTCTTGACATCGGAATTTAAGACCGAAGATACCCTTTATCAAAAATTGATTTAGCAATGAATATGAAGGTCGATGCAGAAGAAAATAAGCTGAATATATATTTTAAAACAAACTTTCTGAAGTTTTCTAATGCACCTCAAAATATGATGGGAAACCTCATCCGAATCGATAGAGTAAACCCTAATATCTTAGTCAATTAGGTTAAAAGTTATAGATCTATGAACACTAAAGAAGTATATAAGTAATACTAATAATAAACTTACGATTCTCTTATGTATCCTTTTTTTTGCTCCAGTCAACCAATTGGAGGTAATTGTTTTAATTTCTACTTCTGTGGCCTTTGATCTTCTCTCTCTAATATCAGCTAAATAAGAGGACTTTTTATTTTATTAATTCTAGGAACCGCAAATTAAATTTGTGTAAGGCTAATCTATTGAATTTACCTAAATATTGGTCTGGAAAATAGAACAAAAATCAAGTCTCTGTGTGGAGTAATGGGAAAATGACTGCTTCCTTCCTTGTGAACATTTTCCATAACTTTGCATCCAGTTCTAGTGAGGGCCAAAAGAAAAGTCTCTCGCTTTTCTTTGATATTAACTCGGATATTAAATTATTGTAAGGGCACTAGAATTATGTGGCTTATCATACGGGTATCCAAAAGGTGAATTTTTATTCCCTTTCAACAAAATGTTGTTGTCACCTTCTACGATATTGGGAACAGAAACAATGGGACCATCCTTCAGTAAAATGCAATTATTTCTTAAGTTGTGACGTTCAATAAAAAATAAATCGAGATTGAGAACTTTGTATTGTTTAATTTTATCTGTACTGCAATAAAGAAGTGGTCTACTAGAATGACATGTGACATTTTGACGTCTTGTTAACAAATTCCTCATTGGTAGGAGCAGGCCTGTCACATGTAGTCTGGAAGATTGTGATCGCTCAGTTTAGAAATTGTTTTAACTGAACGATCACAACCTACTAGTCTACATTTGACACGCCAAAGAACAAAATTTTTTTGATAGGGAATAAAAGTTTACCTTTCAGAGACCTGTACAATAAGTCACAGAATTCTAGTGTCTTTAACATTAATTTAATATCAAAGACAAGCGACAGACTTTTCTCTTGGTCCTTACAAGAACTGGATGCAAAGTTATGGAAAATGTTCCCAAGGAAGGAAGCAGTCATTTTCCCATTACTCCACACAGAGACTTGATTTTTGTTCTATTTTTCAGACCGATATTTAGGTAAATTCAATAGATTAGTCTAACACAGATTTAATTTGGGGTTCCTGCAATTATTAAAATGAAAAGTCTTCTTATTTAGCTGATATTAGAGAGAGAAAGTCAAAAGCCACAGAAGTAGAAAATAAAAGAATGACCTCCAATTGGTTAACTGGAGCCAAAAAAAAGATACATCAGAGAATTGTAAGTTTATTATTAGTATTACTTATACATATACTTCTTTAGTGTTCATAGATCTATAACTTTTGACCTAATTGACAAATTTCAACAAGTTTTTTTGAAAATATATATTAAGCTTATTTTCTTTTGAACAAACCTTCATATTTATTGATAAATAAATTTTTGATAAAGGGGTTTCTTTGGGCTTAGGGTCCAATGTAAAGAGCAACAAAAAAAATTTTAGGTGTGAAACATCGATTATATATCCGAAAGACCGAAGAATCTCATTTATAGAAAATTTATTTATAACAGTCGAAAAAATGGAGAAATAATTTGAAATCTAAGCTTTAAATTTGGAGTTGTTTCATTTTATGTTTTTGGCCAATTACAATAGTTACATTTCTTCTTTCACTTGGAAGATCTCTTGTAAGCTTTCAGTGGGCCAAACCATTTTTGTGGCCAAGAGAATTGATTTCTCATTGAATTAAATTTTCGAATTTTTCTCGACAACAACAGAAGATACGCAAAAATTTCAAGAAAAGAGTTTCGTCGCCTAAAAAAGTTTGACTGCTGACTTTTTTATGTTATTTTACGTCGTTCCCGACTTAAAGACAGTCAGTCTGCCTGATTAGAAATGGATTCGTCCTATATTTTAATTTTTTTTTAATTTTAAAGCAAGATAAAAAAACAAAGAATACACTATCCTAATGGATGAAATGGACGGCCAGGATGTGGAAGAGGAAATTGAAAGAGAATCCGAAGAAGACGAACGTGAAGAAGATTCATGTTAAGGAAAATGTTCATTCAAAAGAATGTTTTTATTTCCAGTTTAGATCCTAATTATTTCTGAATAAGGATCAAGATATTTTATGTTTTCTTTTCAATTTCTGTATCATTCATCTCTCGCATCTGTTACTTTAAAAATCGAAAAATAACGCGTTCTTAGACATTCGAACTTTTTGACCACGTTTTCTTCAAAGTTCTGACGTAGTAAAGATTTCTGAAGCCGATTTGTAATGCAAATTAATCAAAATTTAATATAAACACTTGTACTTGGTCACAAAATTAATTTTACTATTTCAAGTTGTTATGGGTGGAAAGAGAAGTAATAAAAGTGAAAAATGGTCAAGCAGGGTTCCAATGAATTCATTCAAATAGACTTTATATATTATTATTTCAAGACGATGCGCTAGTGAAATTACACTGAAACTTTCTTAATACTTTCAAAGGAGTAATCCAGAAAAGTTCGACAGAGTTTTTACATTCTCATTATAATGAGAAGGTATTGGTTTTATGTAAAATTTGACATAGTCGGTTTTCATCAAATCTCCACGTTTTGAGACCCCCTGAGCCAGAAAAAACGGTTTTTACCAAGGTGTCTGTCTGTCTGTAGTCTGTCTGTCTGTCTGTAGCCACGATAACTTTCGAAAAAATGATCAGATTTGATTGAGCTTTGGCACATTTTTTCATGGCCAGAAAGAAAAAACGAGTTCGTTAACCAGCTATTTTGGATGAAAATTCAAAAAGTGAGCACATTTTGAAAATGTTTGAGACCACTTTTTTTGAAGGTTTAAAAATTCTATGTATGGTTATTAGTAGTACGCAAAATGACGAACAAAATATTCTAATGACTTTTCGTGATAAAAAAAAATCTGCCCGCTTCGCGGGCACATTCTCATGGCGCGCTTCGC